>JAQHUG010000213.1:3396028-3417000 GCA_028555095.1 Dicrostonyx torquatus | reverse complement strand
CTTGGGCTTTCCACAGGGCAGGGTATCCTGCCCCATCTCAAGGAAGCAGGGGGAGGGCGGTGGGGTAGTGGGGGAGCATGAGGGCCTGGGACAAGGGGAGTAAATGTAAATTTTTCTTTTAACAATAAAAAAGAACATAACAATAAACAGATGTCTAAAGACAACTTGCTATACTCCTAAATAAGATAATCACACTTAGCAAAGAACGTTCTTCTTGCATTAAATGCTACTTAAAACAGAGACTCAAAGCTAGACAATATGCAGAGAATGTGAAACTTTTGAGTATTTATTCATAAATGGGGATGACTATCTTGAACTCGTCACTAACATGCTCAGTGTGATATGCTAAAGAGGAGTTGAAAAAATTCTCAGAGTCAGAGTTGATGTACGAGGCCAAGGACGCTGTTCTCTACACAACAGGATTGAAAACATATTAGTTCTCAGAGACTGTGACAACATGCACAGGACCTATGCAGTTTTAAGCAGAGAAAATGCCAATATTGAGAAGAGAAGGTGACACAAAGTCCCACTCCTAACAAGGAAACTATTTGCAGTTGAAACCTGGAGGGAAAGGAAAAATTATTTTCTCAAATGTGTATCAGCCACAGTCTAGGTGATGTCAGGCCTCACCTACATCCAGGAATAAAATGCTTTTCTGTTTTATTCGTTTGGTTACTGTTTTTCTATGTTTGTTTGTTTTTATGTGCTTTCTTTTTTCGTTTTGATATTTTTGTCTTATTAAGGATTTTTATTTGTTTTAACAGAAAAGCTATGAATATGAGTGAAGAGAGAGACGGAGATATTTGAAAAGGAGTTGGTGGATGGTAAAGAAAATGGCCAGAATACATTGCATAAAACTTTTGAATAAAAAATATACAAACATTTGAAAAGAGCAGATGTCTATTAAATATAAACAATTACTCAACATAAAGTGAGGTAATCCAAATTAATTCTGCTGGCATCCTCTAGTTTTTAGTTTTTTATGCAAAATAATAGAAAGTACTTTGGATTTTGGACACATTATATTTAAGCTTTACCATAATGTGAACCTGTATGTGTGAATCACTGTGTCTAAAAAGTGTGTAGCAATTTTTTTTTTTCCTGAGGAAAAGAAAAGGTTTAAAACTGAGGCAATTAGCCGGGCGGTGGAGGCACACGCCTTTAATCCCAGCACTCTGGAGGCAGAGGCAGACGGATCTTTGTGAGTTCGAGACCAGCCTGGTCTACAAGAGCTAGTTCCAGTGCAGGCTCCAAAGCCACAGAGAAACCCTGTGTCGAAAAACCAAAAATCTGAGGCAAATGTTGAACTGCATCACAAGTTTTGTGTTCAGTATTTTCTCACCAGTTGTTTAGCTCAGAGACTGACAGTCTTGAACACTGAGCTTTTGCTCAGATGACAGAACAGGATCCTTTATAGAAGTAGTTTGTTTACAGTGAAAAGCATATAATGTTCAGTGTTTTAAAATGCACAATAAAATTTGCATAAAAATAAGTATGTGTGAATAAGTATCTTTTTATGCTTAAATATTTCTTCAATGCGGATATGACATTTTATTATTTTATGTAATGATATTTTTAGATAATATTCAATTATACATATTACTTAATTATAGTTCTCAAATCTGTAAATTAGAGGAAAAAGGTTTGAATTAAGTATAGTCATTGAAAATAAACAAAATTAAGAATGGAAGCTAGCTTTATACTAAGGAGATTTATAATTAGATTCAAATGTTTCCATACATATACTTAATATAAAGTAATTTTGAATTAAGAGTATAAAGATATGTAGGTAATTTTACATGGAATAATAAATGTTAACATGGGCAACATAATCATTTTATTGTACTGGCCTAATTTTAGCTGGCACTGGGTTTATGAAAATATCCAATCAAACCACAGACATGTCCAATTTAAAATAACATGAGTTTTAGTGAAAATACTTGACATTAATTATGTGGGAGTTTATGCTCTTTTTATCAGGAAAAATCAGTTTGTAACACATGAAATATAATAATGAGTCTCTTAGAATTTCTACACATGAAAGAATATTTAACCAAGTTTTATAAAATTTGAGGTTTTAAGTATTTAGAAGACAGTAGTTTTAAGTATTTAGAAGAAATTTTGGGACGCTCTAAGCTCTGTAAGACCTGTAGTTTTGTATGATCTAAGTGCACTCAAATAGCTATACAAGAAAACAATTCTGTGTTTTCATATTTGAAAAGTCAATAACCTAACGGAGCAAAACTTAAACAGAATGTTTAATCAGTAATTTTAGTTATCAGTAAATGTATGTATTTTTCTCCTCGCATTTGGATAATCTTATCTGAGATTTAGACTACATATGCAATAAAGACAAATATTTTGTGATAGCATGCAAAACATTTTGAAAAGCTAATACCTGTCACATGTTAACAATTAGATACTGATAAACATCTTCAACTATATTCTTCTTGTTTTCAAAGAAATAGAACATATTATTACATATACATGAGATGCATTTTTGCCTCTTATGTACCTTTTTATTTTTAATAAAATTTAAAATTACACTTTCTCATCTTGTCCCAGGCCCTCCCGCTCCCCCACCACCGTTCCTCCCTCCCCCTGACATGTGGGAAGCCCAAGGCCCTCCCCCATCCATCCCGGACTAAGAAGGTGTGCATCCATATAGACTAGTTTCCTAAGAAGCCAATACATGCAGAAGAGATATGTCCCTGTGCCATTATCATTGGTTTCTCAGTCAGCCCCCTTTGGCAGCCACATTCAGAGATTCCGGTTTGGTCATATGCTCCTTCAGTCCTTGTGCAGGTGGATTTGATGAGCTCCCAATAGATTAGGCACACTGTCTCAGTTGATGGGCCAGTCCCTCATGACTGAGTTGACACATCTGTTAAAAACTAGGAATAAATATGTATAACGGTAAATTAATATTTCTAAAATTAATCAGGAAAGGGAAATATATTATAGTTCAAATTTATTTAGTTTTCTTTATAATTATTAATGTATATCAATTAAATATTTATAGGGGATTCAGAGATAAATCAGTGGTTCAAAACACTTGCTGTTTTTCTATAAGACCTGAGCTCATTTCCCAGAACTCTAATCTGGTTTCACACAAGATGTCATTGTTTTTTACTGCTGAATATTATTCCATTGTGTAAATGTATCACATCTTCTTTACCTATTCTTTGGTTGAGGGGCATCTAGGTTGTTTCCAAGTTATGGCTATTATGAATAATGCTGTTATGAAGATTGCCGCGCCAGCACGGCAACTGTAGTTCTTCTGAGCGAGAGAAGTCAGGATTGACACACAGCATACACTTTCAGGTTCTGCAGACAAGCCTGTATTTCACATTCTCACACGTTCTCCCCTCCTTCAGCAGGGGAGGCTGAGCCAGGAAAAGCAGGAAGCCCTCACTGCAATTTACATGGCTTAGGGGTAAACATCCTTAGAAAACATTGCTGAAAACACCAGTTTGTTCCTGTTTTTATTCCTGTTTTCAAACAACCTTAAGAATGCAAAACAGATCAAGTTGGAGTGTGAAGGCCTGCCCTCAGGGGACCCAGTTAAGATTGTGTCCTTGTGGTGTAAATGGGCATCTTTCAATATATGTCCAAGAGTTGGTATTGCTGGGTCTAGAGAAAGAAAGAGAGAGAGAGAGAGAGAGAGAGAGAGAGAGAGAGAGAGAGAGAGAAATTAGCCAACCTCAAAGAATATTCAACTCACTGTAATTCCATACATTCCAAACAGAAACTGGGGACAGCATGGAAGCAGGCATCAAGTAAGCAGGAGTAAAAGACAGAGAGAGAGGGAACTGGGTTGTCTAAGCTTCTTTGTTCAGAGCCTGTCCCTAGTGACAAACTTCTTTAGCTTGGTTGAATCTCCTAAGTCTCCCCAAAGAGTACACCAACTGGGTCCAACTCTTCAAATCCCCATACTGTGTGTGGGAGGCATTTCTCATTCAAAGAACTACAACAATTGCTAATGAAAATTCAAATTGGATACTTGTTTTCTGTTTAGGATTTAACCTAAGCACCAGTGTTTTGAGCGAAACTTGGGAAATGAGTATTAACTTCTGTTTTTCTTGTCTCATAACAAACCAAATCACTGGAGCTAATGGCAGTATTACATAAAACTTTTCAGATTCCATGCCAGGCCCTACATTTATCTTAGCTTTTATCTTAATTACCTGCATTAACTTTACTGCAGAGCTTTAAAAAGGATTGCATGTTTTATTTGGATTAAGTTTCATAATGTTAATTCTAAGCAGAGAAGCCTGTCAGAACTACAAAGTTTTATAGCATCCAAACCACATTATCATATCAATATTATTATTTTCAAAAGTGACAGCTATTATTAGCCCAACAATAAAAATAATGGAGCTTCTTTTTACATTTTCCTAATAATAAAAGCTGGAAAGTGTTTGAAGTATTTTCATGACAATAGAAAATGAGGTGCACTGAAAATCAGTGACTCTTCTTAACTGATAAAAGAATTCAATTTGCACAGTAATCCCCTACCCTGAAATCTGAAGAGACAGGCATATCTACATTCACAATTGAGATACCTGCCACAGAGAAGAAGATGTGGAATCATAAAGTGGAAGGAATTATGAGCAGCTAACTTTTAATGTAGAGTCTGAACCTGCAGTCATTTAAAAACTTAAAAGTCATGGATGGGGGATTAGAATGCTTTCCAGTGCTTTATGTTGGCACTTATAGGAATTGTACTAGGTTCATATTGCATAGAGATAGGAAATTTCTCACTATATCTCCGGGAACAGGGTAAGACAGGGCAGTTAGCATGTGGAAGTGCAAACTTTCTGAAATATGTGGGAACAATAGTCTGTAGAAGAATCCACTTCCCAATGCAAACACTGCAGAAGAAACTCTCCCTTCATTGGAAGAGACTTCTCAGTCTATGTAACTATTCCTTTTTCTCAATAAAGAATAGTGATAACCAGGAAATCATCATGAATTTCTTGAAACACAAGAATAGAAGGCTACTGGGACTTGCTAATAGTTGTTAGAAAGAATTAAACTCTGTGATTTAATTCATTTGCTCATATCATCCTACTCTTTATACCTCAATGTTGCACCACAGGGCATCTATATGATAGTAGCAAAGACCTTTGTGAGACAAGCAATTCAGTCTCTCTTTGAGGACTATGTTAAGAAATTAAACTGAAAGGCACCAAGGAAAGCTGAACAAAACTCTCATTATAATTTCACACGTGTGGCATATCTGAGAGATTTAAACAGACATCATCTCATAGCCAAAATTAAGTATAACCAGTACTGAGATTTTTTAACAAAAATTGAAGGCTTTCTATAAGCCATCAAGTGTAAAAGAAAACAAAATCAAAGAGAGATCAAAGTAATCTTTTTCTTTTCCTTGGATGGAGGAGTATCATTTATGAGTTTCAGGTAGGTCTAACTATTCTGAACCTCTTATGCCAATGTCTTTTGAATATGACAATAGGTAGTTATGAATACCTATTGGAAATTTATGTCTCTGTGTTACAATTATTTTAAAATAGCGACATAAAAGAATTAAAGTGGAGAGGCAACAATAACTTTTTCATAGTGAACATGAAAGATAAAAGCTTGAGTGTTGTTCAAGGCCATGAAACTTAAGTCTGCACAAGGTTTCCCTATACTTTATGAGTGACTATCATATCCTTAAATGCTTCTTATATGCGACATCATTTAATTTTCATTATTTTATATAGAAATAAATTTTAATTTGTTTTAGCAGAGAAATCACCAAGACTGAGCTGGATTGAATAATTCATTTTATGCAAATGAAAGAAAGTGTTAAAATCTGAATTCATCATTAACGATCCAGTCAACAGGTTTTTAGAAGGAGGTACTTAGAGAAATTAAATTGAATCTATTGAGAGTGGAGAAAATATGTAAGCGGAAACATGCTAGTTTTTGAGATTATACTGTGAAGACAAATTACTGAAGTGATTTTATAAATTGCCTTCATACTTGAAAGCACTACTTCAAAACATGGCATATACTCACAAGTGTGTGCTAGTACATACATGCACCTATATGTGCAAAGAAACCAAAGGAGAAAACCAGGTATTCTGTTCTCCCAATCTCCATGCTGTTTCTTTTTTGAATTATTTTATTATATTGGTTTTTATTGGACTCTACATTTTACTCTGCTCCCCTCCCTGACTCTCCCATACCCTTCATCCCTCCCCCAAGGTCCCCATGCTCCCAATTTACTCAGGAGATCTTGTATTTTTATACTCCCCTTGTAGTTTAGATCCATGTATGTCTCTCTTAGGGCCCTCATTGTTATCTAGGTTCTGTGGAATTGTGATTTGTAGGCTGTTTTTCCATGCTATTTCTTTGAGAAAGCTAGGCTGATGTCCATCAAACTCAGGTTGCCTTCTGTTTCCACTCACTACTACGCACATGTTTTAAAAACATATGAACATGGATGACTGTTTGCATGGAACCTAAAATCTGAACTCAGATGCTCATGCTTGCATTTCACATTCTTGTCCAAGTAAACATCTCTCAAAGATTTTATTCCTTTAAATGGTTTTCTGCTTTAAAATATATAAAATTTAAATACAGCAGAAGTGCGTATCTTAAAATGAAGCAGAGTTTTAGAGCTTAGCTACACAAGATGCTAACACAGAATAGAATACAAAGTGCATCAGTTTTTCCTCAGTAACCATAAGCATCAGGCATAACAATCCTGATGACAGTTACCCTTGAATCCAGTGAATTCCACAGTATGTCACTATGACAAATTCTGTTAATGTAGAGATAAACAGACTAAGTTGTCATAATTTCTTTTTAGCAAAATGACAGTAATGAGGTTCAGTTTAGAATATTGATTTTTGAATTTTTGTTGTTTTGTCAGCTAATTAGTCACAGATGCTGACAGCACAACATATTTGGAGTTTGTAGTACATGACAGGATTAAAAAGAATGAGAGATTCACATGACAGCACTGGAGAATTCTCAAGCATATCTCTGTAATAGGTCAGTAGTGACTTCCATCCTTATTTTTATTAGTGTAACATTCATGAAATAAATAAAACAACCCTACAAAATTGAAAATGAGATTAGTATGGTAGAAGTCAATCATTCAATATCCCTAAATCTAAGTTATATTAATAGTAAAGTTAGCCTAAAACCTACTCTCCAGAATATCTGTGTGAATGAACCATAAGAATATAGAAATTAAGGGAGTTTACTGAATTTTGTCTATAATAGTAGGTGATAGACTCAGTGAGTAGAGTACTTGCCCAGCACAAATTCCAGATTTGATCCCCAGGATTGCATAAAAGCAGGGAAATATCTACAGTCTCAACAGTTGGGTGGTGACACTATGAGGATCAGGAGTTCAAGGCCTGGTTCTATATATTCTCTTTATGTAAAGTTAAATCCTATGTAGAGCATGCTAGACCAGACTGTGATCGATGTCATTGTTTAAAATAAAAGAAGAAAAAAAGAAAGCAGAGATAACTAGGAAATAGGAGGATGGACTCAGACAAGTTATATGTCTTTTCACATTTCAAAGATATACAGATATTATCTAACAGTATAACGTAAAAGGCTAATATGGACTATGAGGTGAGTGGTACTATCTATGGTAGTCAGTACTTAGTCAACCAAAATTTATATTTCTAATGTGGGAGTGTTCTCCTGTATTTTGTATTACTCTTATTGGTTGAATAAAAAGCTGCCTGGCTTATAAGATAGGTCAGCCCTTAGGTGGGCGGAGTAGACAGAACGGAAGTTCTGAGGAGAAGAAAGGAAGTGAGCCAGTCGCCATGAGGCTCCCACTGCAGATGGAAGTACTGTAGAACCATCCGGTAAGTCACCCACCTCGTGGTGACATACAGACTTTTATAATGGGTTAGTTTAGATGTGAGAGCTAGCCAAGAAAAAGCTGGAGATAATGACCAGGCAGAGTTTAAATGAATATAATTCTCATGTGGTTATTTTGGGCATAAGCAAACAACCAGCGGCTGAGCAGGCCAGCAGCTGGGGGCTGGGGGCTAGAAGCCAGGCGCTGGGAACACAATCCACACCTCTCCTCCAATTACAACATATTTCAACACCTGAGGTAAATGTTCTACTTCTCACATTTCTGTGAGGAATATACGTATGAGTGCAATTGGAAGGCCTGTGAAGAAAGATATATTCAAACTGATCATGGAAAATGGGCTTTTAACAATGATTTTCAACAATGGGATTTTTTCCAAAATGTTGTCCTGATTTATGAACTAATTTTAGAATATGGGAGCTCCCCTTGCTCTAAACCATTGCTAATGTTCAATATTATCAGCATAACAAATTGTAACGTTTCTGGTAAAAAGAATCACCACTATTAAGAGACATACATAAATCTATCTTGTCAATTAATTCACATTTCCCATTCTTGCTGACAACAAACATACTAATTACTTGGGCCATAATTGATAAAAACCCAATACAATCAATTACAAATCCAGTATTTTATATCCCTATTTTTCTATGAAATGAACTGTAGTTTGTTTCATTCACCTATCCATTGGTGCCTGTATTAATTTTTATGATTGTATAAAAGTCTTTGATAGACACTAAAATAAGGTCATGTTCTCCATAATTCATTCAAAAACATCAAAACTAGATTTGGCCTTTTTATTTCACCATAAGTTAGAAACAGCTAGTTACTGTGTGTACAAGATTTAAACAAACATTAACAGTGGATAATGAGGTTGTCAAAGGATTTACAAGAAAGCCACGAATAATATTTCAAGGCATTGTCAGTTTTAAAGTGAACAAACTGACTACTGTACATGTTATATGGTAATTTATGGGAAAGCATGCTGTGTGGTGCACTTCTCTAGAGACAGGCTACATTTAATGAACCCAGATTGCCTTAATCAATTCATCTATATCCTGAACAGGGTGAGTTTTCATAACTCTGGCATCTGAAAATATGATGGGAGTGGTTCTTGCTGTTTCTGTGTCTCTGACATGCTGCCCTTTACTCATGAACATGCGAGAGCATATATTTCTGGGTGAATTATAATAACATTAAACCTATTGCAGAAAAAAGTAATAGAAACAAAACAATCTATAATTTAATTTCTATTATACTTTCCAAAATGACTGACCAGAAATGTTTGCCTTTTTTTATAATCATATGACCATTTTTATTCTTTGTTAACAAATACAATTGGAAAAGCTTTTAACTGACTCACCTCCCAGTTCTATAGCTTCATACAAGATCTTTGTTTTATTTCACTGTGGCAACCCAATTTAGAAAGCTTTTCTGTTAGTTTTTTATAATATCTCCCCAGTTAGGAATAGCTGTTTCTTAATCTTTTATTTGCAGCTGTCACCTTAAAAACTGGCACAAGTATGCACACACACACACAGACACACATGCACACACATTTGATTGTATTAATAATGAAGAGTTTTAATGTGACATAAAATTATAACAGTCATTTATTTAAAATTTAGGAGCTAATAGTCCATTCATTAGAGAATGCTTTTATTAGAAAATATGTAATGCTGTATGGAAAGATAAATTGACTGTATATCAAATATTCTTACTCAAGAACACATTTAAAGGGTATTTATTCAATAGGCATATAGATGATTGTCAATAGCAAAGTGATTTACAAATAGATGCAAATTGCACACAGGTTATAGAGCAACAATGAATTGCATTTTCATGGTCAGAAATCAAATGATCTTCTTAGAGAAAAATAATTTTCTTCAGTGTTAATTTTCTCTATTACAACCTGCTAAAAACCCTTCAAAAGCATGAAGAAGACAGATAAGAAGCGTTGCTCTGACCAGTGCATTGGTAATCTGCTTTCTCTGTTGTTCAAAATGTGTCTTGAAGTATCTGGACATGGAAACTGAACAGGTTTCTTGTTAAACATATGTGAAGTTTAGTGCTAACACAAGAGACTTTTTTGATTAATTTGCTGCCATGACTTTTCTTCTTTCAGAACATCTTTTGATAGCTCTTTTATACATTATCTTGTAGATTATGTTTTTTCTGAAACTGTTATTACATCCTTCTATTTCAGTAATGTATGTTTGTTGTGAATAGACTAAAAAAGTAGATTATTGTCAAGTAGTTTTAAAGCTAATAATCAATTTTCTTAAACAGGTTCTACAATTTCCTTTCTTTTTAAGAAGACTGACAATGATGGGCCTATATTTAGATGTGGTTACATCAGTGTTGTTTGTAGTTAAAAGTACACATGACAATGCGACTTGATATATCCTTATTCAGTAACTTTTATAAGTTTATTAATTTTAAATAAACTCTTAATTTAGAGGCAATATCCATTGATTTGTTGGTTATAAGAAATTGTGTATTAATGTAACTTTATTTTTAAAATATTTATGAATAATACTTTATAAAATTTTCTCTGTGCGTTCATTTTTTAAATTCAAGGTATAGTGTTTCTTATTCTTCTATTTCTGTCTTTTTGTTAAAAATATTGATATTTTATAGAAGAACTTAGAATTGTTTTTATTTAATTTTTAAGAATTTCTGACACACATTCATATCATTTCCCTGCAGCTCATCCCGTGTCCTCAGCACTCGTAAATTCTCACCATCCTTTTCATCATCACAGATACACACAGCATGCACGCACACAAACACACACACACATCTGTTGACTACATTTAATATTATCTCTACATATATGTGTTTAAAGCTTGACAACTTGGAATTTGATAACCTACTATCCAGCTCTTTCCTGTAGAAAATTTTATCATACCTTTCCATCATCCCTAGCCTGTAGTTCTTCATCTAGAATCTGTGGAACTTTCATATCCATGTTTTTCTGTCAACTATTGCTGTGGTCATATAGATAAGGTTTAGGCTCAGTTTCCTTTTCATATATAGAAAACACAGTCTCACAGCAGGTATCCTGGTTTTCTGATATCTACAAACCTCCCATGCTTTTTCCATTTTGATATAAAATGAAATGTCAAAGTAGTTCTGATTTGGACTTTCCTTACTACTAAGAATATTAAACATTTCTTTAAATGCTTCTCAGCCATTTGAGTTTCCCTCTTTGATAATCCTCTATTTAATCTTGCATCCCATTTTCAAATTGGGTTAATTGATTTTTAAAGTCCAAGGTTTTTTAAAGTCTTTATATAGTTTGGATATTAGCTCTCTACCAGATGTGTAGTTGGTAAAAAATTTTCCGTTCTGTATTCTGGAAATTTGTCTGAATGATAGTTTTCTTTTCATACAGAATCGTAGTCTCAAGAGGTCCCATGAATCAATTTCTACTATTCATGCCTTTGCTAGTAGTGTTGTATTCAGAAATATTTTCTTGTGCCAATGAGTTCAAGGGTGTCCCTCAGTATTTTATCTATTAGATTCAATGTATCTAGTTTTTGTAGAGGTTTTTGATCCACCTGGAACTGAGTTTTGTGGAGGGTACTAAATATGTACCTATGTTGATTCTTTTATATGTAGACATCTAGTTTGACCGGTGAAATTTATTGAAGATTCTCTTTTTCCCAGTGTTTATTTTGCTAATTTATCAAAATTCAGGTGTACATATGTTTGAAAATTCATGCCCAGATCTTCAGTTCCATTCCACTGATCAACAAGTTTTTCTGCAAATTACATGTTCTTTTAATTGCTCTATCATTGTGGGACAATTTGAGGTTTGGTGTGATTCCTCCAGCAGTTCTACATTAATCCAAGATTATTTTTTAACTGTCCTAAGTGGTGTGTGTGTGTGTGTGTGTGTGTGTGTGTGTTTCCATACATAAGTTGAACCATCCCTGCATCTCTGGGACAAATTATGAATACCCTGATTTTGTAATTGTACTTGTTTTGCAAGTATTTTGTAAAGAATTTTTGCATCTATGCTCCTAAATGAAGTTGATCTTCATTTCTCTTCTTTGAGCTTTATGTGGTTTATATCATGTATCAGGGTAAATGTGGCCTTCCTTAGCAAAGTTCCTTTTGTTTCTATTTTCTAGAATAAATTGAGAAATGCTGGTGTTAATTATTCTCCGAAAATCTAGCTGAGTTCTGCAATAAAACCATCTGGCCCTGACCCCTTTTAGTTGGGAGATGGTAATTACAGCTTCTGTTTCTCTTAGGGTTATAAATATGTTTAAATTTGTTCTCTAATCTTGATTGAACATTAAAAAGTGGTATAGATCAAGAAAATTATTTTTTAAAAAAAGATTTTTCAATTTGGTATAGTACAGGTTTTTCAAGTATGTTATTATGAGTCTATGGATTTCCTTTTTGTATGTGACTATATACCTTCCCTACTTTTTTTCTGATTTCAATTTTTTTCTCTACCTATTTATTAGTGTTACTAAGAGTTGGTCAGTCTTACTGATTTTTTCAAAGAAACAAGTCTTTCTTTCTTTGATTCTTTATATCTCGTTTCTTTTTTTGTGTGTTAACATTTTATTTATTCCAACCATAATTTTGAATACTTATTTCAATCTATTCCTTTTTGTGTTATTTCTTTTCTTTCTCCCTCAAGCTCCCTGAAGTACCCTTAAATTACTAATACGAAATATTCCCAAATTTTTAATGAAGGCACTTAATACCATAAACTTGCCTCTCACAAACTCCTTCATTGGGTGCCATAAGTTTAGACATGTTATGTTTTCATTTTCATTCAATTGTAACCATAGATGATTAGCTACGTTTAAAATATCAGGCACAAATTTAAGCTTTTAGTAGGTTTTAAGTACAATTATACAATTCTGGTAACCCTCAAAAATCTATGACTCCACAGCTACACCCTAGGGTAGTTGGCAAGTAAGTTAATATTGTAGTTCACAGGCCTTACATTTGTATTTCACCTCAGCATAATATCAGTCGGGAAAGAAACTTTTAGCTCAACTAGTTCAGTTCCTCTATGTCCTTTATCGGATTATGTGTTATCTTCAGAATAGGTTCTTACCTTCAAGACCAATAAGGAAAACAAAGGCAAAGGCAATTAACTGTATTATTTCAGAAATATCTCTTTGATTCCTTTTAACAACTCAAATGGATGCTTTTCTTACCTGATACTGGGTTTCTGTTAGCTATTCAATGAGTCCAGTGGAGAGCATTAGCATACCAGGAGAAATGATTTCCAAAAATAACTGTCAGTTTTCAATTCATTGAAAATACTAAAAGTATCATGCTAGCATTTTAATTGTCAAAGCTTGAAGATCCAAATAGATTTATATATAACTATCTACTTTTAACAGTGTGATTATATAATTAACACAAATGGGCTGAAAGTAGACAGTGATAATCCAGAATGTTTCCAAAATCAAAAATATAGATAATAATAGTGGTTACTAAACATGAATCTCTTTTACAAAAGCTATATATTTATAACTACATCTAGTTCTCAGCGGAACAAACAGGAGTGGAGCACAGACCTTTTGGAAGAGGCAAAGGCTTCCCAGGAGTTGTAATCACAGTTTATTCTGTTGAAATTAGATTCCTTAGCTCTAAATATGTGTGACTGGACCACAGTGCCTTGCACTATTACTGGGGTGTGATTGTGTGGTGGGGTATGGGGGCATTCATGAAAGACAGCCAGAACCTATCCAGACTGGCTTCATTTCTGGTTTTTGTTTGGTTTTTTAGCTTTAATTTTTTTTTTTGGCAGATCCCTTCTAGCATTGTAAGTTTGGTTATCTAATACCACCTTCAAACCTGTTAAGATTTTATCCCTAATGTAGCTAAAATATTCTGACGCTAACATTTTTATTGACTCACACATCTGTGTTCACTGAAGCAATGCTGTGTTAGTTAAGGATGTTGTCATACAAATAGTCAATTACATTTTTCCTCTGTCCCCTTTGACCCGTCTCCTATTAGTCCCATTTGTTCTCCAAGACAGCTTCACTCCTTTTTCATGGCACATATACATGCAGGATTTTATATGTTTATATAAAATATAGGAATGATAAATGAGAGAATTAAGTCTGAGTTAAGTCATAATTCAATATGATTATCTTCAGTTACATCCGTTTCCTGAAAATGACATAACTTCAATATGGCTGAAGATAATAGCACTTTGTGATACAGTTTAACCACTCCCACTGTTAGCAAGTAAGGACACAACATCTGATACTTGATCTCATATGTCCATAGGACTCTCTTCTGAAAAGTTTAGCTTTTCTATTATACTTTGTAGAATTTTTAAACCACTTATTTTCAGTGTATAGAAGTTTGAGGTAAATTTGACTCATAATATCCTTTTAGTTAGCATTTTCTGTAGTTGCTTCATATATACTCTAAGTGAAAAAGTTTTATTTTCGAGAAATAAAAATTTCCATTTGATTCATACAAATGGTCTTTCTGACATTTTAATTCAAGACCCTTTTATGCACCATATTATTGATCATAAGTTTCCAAAACTTTCATCATGTTGATTGGAAAGTTATGAGACAGCCCAAATCAGAGTTTATGATATAATATGTTATCTTTTATGGCTTTTTTGGCATTAGTAGCATTGACTACATTACATAATTTCACAATGAAATAAAAATTACTCTTCAAATGCAATATTGCTAATGTTAAATGGAATAAATACAAAATTATTTCCATTGATAATTTAATTTATTTACAAAGTGATTATATCTCAACTTGATCCATCTCCTCCCTCAAGGTATCTTATTTGAAAATAAATTTTAAAAAGCATGTCCATCACTTTTTATTTCAAATTGAAACAAGAAAAATATTTCTGTTCAATTATGCCTTAAAGATAGTATGTTTGAAATATAGAATGAGACATATCCACATATATTAGAATATACTTTACTTAACTTATATTAAATTTTAGATGGGGGTCCTATATATTTTTTAGTAATCCCACACTTTCTTTAAGATCAGGAATATCTGATGAACAAAAACAAGGAAGTTTGGGGAAGATAGCGTGTGATTCAAGTCATTACATATCAATTGCACAATGTGAAATTAATAAACTTGATAAAGATAAACAAGTGGAATTAGAAGTAGCATTGGACACAGTATGTAGATTATTAAAGAAACACACAAAAGTCATAATATTAAGCCATTTTAGGTTACTTAAATAAAATGTATCAGAAACAAAGTACAAGGCCCAGTCTGATATGCTAATAAAGGTCCTTAATACAAATAAACTAGTGATGGCAAGAAGGAGAATTCCCATAAGGTGGCAGGACATTGATGGTGCAGGAGAATTGTCTGTGTTCTGTCAATCATATTTTAAATAAATGCTGATTGGCCAGGCAGGAAGTATAGGCATGAAAACCAGACAGGAAGTAGAAGTGAGAACAGTAGAATTCTGGGAAGCAGGAAGCTCCATTGGCAGACCACCATAGAAGCAGGATTGTCCCTGTCCCAGCTGAGAAAAGGTACCGGCCATGTGGCTAACATAGATAAGAACAATGGGTTAATATAAGTTACAAGAGCTAGTAAGAAGCCTGAGCTAATGGGTCAATCAGTTTATAACCTAATGTAGACTCTCTGTGTGATTTTCTTTAGGGCTTGCCGGCTGTGGGGTGCCCAGTGGGACAGAAACCCCAAAAAGCAGGCCCTCATGTTACACGTTAAACACTGGGAGTGCTATTACAAAACAGTCACATTTGTCAATGTGTATTTTAGCTGATTTCCTTTCTATTAGCCATGTTTAGTTATAAAGTTGTGATTTTCATAAACTGATAAAGATGACAATTTTGACTATGCAAGGTTATACTGAAAGCACATTTAGACAAATCCATTGTAATTGTTATCTAATAAAACTTTCTACTACTGAAGTTTTCTTTTCCTGAAAAAACAAAAACATTTAAAACCTGCATCCATGGAACATTCTGATTTTGAATGTATTTAGGCAAATGTATTTTATATGATTTGGCTACACTATACTTCTTTGTACACTTTGTTTTTTTACATGCATGTTTTTCCCTAATCCAGTTCTTCACATATCCTTCTAGGTTACCATTGACACTCTCTCTGGTTATTTCCTTTACTTTTTAATTCTTAAATTTTTACATATACATATATTACAGATTAGTAAGTGAATATTCATTCTGAATTATTGACAAATCTGTAAGCACCTTCCTTCTCCACTTGCACTCACAAAAATACACATACAACTTCCAAAGCCTCAGAATTGCATATTTTACATAATCTCTTCAGGAAGAAACTATAGTGACACAATTTAGTATCTTAATGTGTAATAAGTCCTGAATACTGTGATAATTTATTCAAAATGGTTTCATTAGCATCTACTTACAATACCAAGAAATTTTAAAAACTTAGTTTTTCGTTCAGATGAGAAGTTGAAAATCACACTTAAGCAACTTGCATAAAACCACATAGGAGTTATTGAATTTTAACATGAGTTAATTCAAAATATTTAGACTTGCTCAAAACTGAATACAGATTCCTAGGACAAAATGTAAATTCAGCTTAATCCTGAATAAGAATAACTCAGAAGTTTTGTACAGCTTGAAAACTCATAATGAACAATACAGGGACCTTGCTCAGTCAGTTAAGGGATTGCATCTGTATTCAGTTCCTACACTAAACACATACACACACACAGAGAGACAGACAGACAGACCCCCCCCCACACACACACACAACAAAATTTTTATTCATGATGCCATGACACATGTTTGCAAACCAAGTGCTAGGGAGATAGTGACAGCTGAATTGTTCACAAGACAGCCTAGTATATATTCATGTTGTACTTAATGCTACTGTATAGGACCTGAATTCAACCTAAGCATCCTCATTTTGCAGGTAAAGGCAGCACGTATCTCCAGCTTCAATTAACCTGGTGCCTTTCTCTGACCTCCACATTTATTCCTACACCCGTGTGCTTTGTATTATGCAGGCACACACATACATGTGAGCATGCGCACACACACATACAGAGTAAGAGAGAGGCATAAAACTATCTTTTGATAAAAGACTATAAAATTGTGGATGTCTCCTAAGTAACAACAATCAAGGTTGTCTGTTGATCTCCACACTCAAATACAAGTATATTCATGTGAAATTTGATATACATGTGAACCTGTGCACACAAGACACAAACACAGAAAGGTTCACGCATGTGTGCATACACAGATTTAAAGATACATAAAATTCTGGACACTTATATTAAACAATTAAGATAACTATAATAACTAATAATACCTTTGGCCTTTTTTAGATATTATATTCATATTTCTCACTTCCCTTCTTCCTTCAAATACCTTCAAACCTAAATAGTTATTATGTGCATATATGTTTATTCATATACATAAATATTTCCAAATATGATATGCTTCATTCATATAATGTCACTTGTATGCACATGTTAAGGGGTAAGCACTCATATGGATAACTAATTAGTGTGCTCCTCCCTGAGGAAGAAAATTTTTCTCCTTCTCAGTGTTTCTTATTTGCCTGTAGTTCTTTGTGTAATGCTGGAGTCTCAGAGGCTTTCTCCATTTCCTTTGACATGTCTATTGGTGTCCTTGTTCAGCCCGTCTCTATCTACATTGGTGAGATTTGAGAGGTCTTATCATCTGACATCTCTAGGAGACACAACTTGACAACAGACTCCTTGATCCTCTGGCTCTTCCAATTTTCCTACTCTCTTCTGCAATGTCTCACGAGCTTTTAGTTGTGTGAATGTTCTATAGATGTACCCCTTGGGACTGGTCTCCACTATTCTGCATTTTGACTGAATGTGCTTCTCTGTAATGCTCTCCATCTGTTGAAAAATTAAGTTTCCTTGATGAGGAGTAGAGACTACATTTATCTGTAGGTATAAGGACAGATATTTAGATTGTTTTATATTTTAATTAAATCTATACATATTTATATACCCTTTAATTAATACAATGTAGTATATGTTATGCATATGATCTCCAATTTGACAATGTGATTCTCAGTGATATTTTTGAAGAAGTAGTTGAGGAGTTTTTTAGAATAGTGTTCTAGCTCGTACAATTTTCTCTCATGTCCAGAACTCATCCATATTTAGTAAAATATACACATTTTCATAGTAGTGATAAAAGATAGCACATGTGTACAATGTTTTGATGATTAAGAAACAGAGACTCAATCTTATAATTTAAGGCTCTTAAGATGAAAAGCTGGGATTTACTCTCAGATCTTTGACTTCTTTTTTCTTTCAGCATGTATTCTGTCTTTATGATGTTTTTAAATTCACTTTTTCTAAGTCTGAGCATTCTCTGGCTTCTGTCGAAATTGTGTAACTACCAGCTCAGCCTCTACAGCATTCTTTGCTGTGTGACACAGCATGACTGCTTGCTGTTGTTTGTTATTTCTCTTGGCTACGGTCATATATCTAGAGGTCAGAGGTCAGTACCTTCTTCAGTCACTCACTCCCTTATTTTCTGAAACAGGGTTTCTCACTTGGATCCAGTGATCATAGATTTGACTATATTGGTTGGACAGCAGGCTCCTGTCTTGTTTCTCCCAGCCTCAGACATGACTGCTAAGAATCAAACTCAGGTCCTCAGGTTTACATTACAAGCATGTAAATAACTGAACAGTCTCCCCAGCACCAGTTTCTATTTTTTTTTATAAAGAAAAGTTGTATTCTTTCAGAGACGAAAAAATTGCAATGTCCTAATGCCTTCTGGTGTCTAGGCAAATGCTCTTAATGACTGAAGGAAGAGGAAGAGCAAGTTTTGAATTTTTTAAAATGAAAAAAAATACAATAACAAATTTAAAGCCCAGAACAGAACTATTTTACTGGAAACATCTTGTGCATATGGATATGTAGAAAATTTTAACAATATTCTTATATCTAAATATCTAATTGCCTGTAGATTTTTATTGAAGCATTAAAATAAACTGCTTAAGAACAGAAAAATTAAGCTACTCTATACTTAGGAGTGAATAGTGAAATTATCTATATATAGAAAAGTAAGTAACAAATGTGTAATAGATTTGATACAATATTTTATATTCCCTACTAGATTACTTGATAAAAATTTAAGTGTGTCAATTTTTCATTTTGCCTTTTATTCTGTTAAAAGCATATACATAAATCCTTCTTTATACTTTAATAACATGAGCACATTTAAGTTCATAAAATGTGTATTTACTGATATACCCAAATATATTTCATTCCTTGTGGTAATTTATAAGCATATACTATATAATCTATGAGGTTTTTATATGTTTATGAAATAAGTGCTGTACGAAATTTGTATTAGTTCTGCTGGGTATGAGATTTTCTATTATTTTATTTTCATTTTTTCAATATTTTTTATATTTCAATAAGAAATCTACTTTAGTTTTACATGAAAATATTTATCTTCATTTCTAAAGGATCTGAGAAAGTATTTTCAAAGCAATATTACTAGTATTATAGAAATGATTCAGCAGTTAAGAGTGCAGGCTGCTATTTCAGAGAACTTGAGATTAGTTTTCGGTACCTAAGTCTGATAAGATTGGAGGGTAGCAATCCCTTATAACTCATGCTCCAGGAAACCCAAGGTTCTTTTCTGGCCTCCACATATATGTACTCACACATACACAAACACACACACACATACATACACACACACAGCATACCTACATAAGAAATAAAAATTAATCTTCAAAGCAATATCCTTTCTTTCATCATCTAGACTCTCGATATTTATTCAAGTCCCTTCTGGCAAAGCATATAAGTCATTCTGAGGACAGGTTCGCTTATCATATCTTTGATAGAAATGTTCTTTGTGAACAGTTGACATTATTATTTTTTGATGATTCTTTATATTGCTACATATAAAGGAAACAGATTTCTTGAGTTTGTGTGACAAAGCATCTTAACATGAAGATGGCCACAAGTAGGAAAATTATAATTTTAAAGTTATTAGGATACACTGATATTGCTTAAGAGAACTTGGCTGCTGAATGGGATGATAAAACACTATGCAGCTAATTCCACATCTCCAGGGTATCTTGCTTTGCTTTACCTTTGCTATTACCTTCCTTTCTTCTTTTCTTGGTGCTTAGGTCAAAGCTGCCCATTTTAATGAATGTATTTCTTTGTGGAAACTTACTTCGACTACATTGTCATCTTTCAATCTTTTATTATAAACATTGCATTCTTGCTTTATTTTGTAATTAACAGAAATTTAGTGATCATAATCAACTGAAAATATTTTATATAATCAATATGTGACATTAGCTAAAGTTTAATTTCCTTTAAATCTTATATTTCTATTTGTATGAAGAAAAGAGAAAGACATATATTTGGCATTATCTGTTTTAGAATTTGTAGTCTGCAGGTTCAAAAGATGCTACAGAGAGTAAACTGCTTGCTGAACATGTATGAGGACTTGTGCTTGGATTCTTAAACCTCATGTAAAGTGTAGAAACTCACATCAGCTCACCTGTAATCTCAACTTAATAACATTTGGAAAACAATTTATTTTAGTTCAACACATGCAAGATAGCTGAGCTGCCAAATATAATAGTGCATAAATTTAAAACAAAACAACAAACAAAGAACTGTGGATGTCTTAAGGGACATGAAGTCAATTGAGGCACCCAGGACAGACACCATCTTCATTACCACAACTATTTTTCCCAATACTCTTTGAAAACACTGTCCCATAATTGTCCATGCCTTCATCTAGGGTAGATCCATAACTGCCATGTACATTCCCTCAGATACCCTGGAACCAAGTTAGGACATCAGCAACTGGTTCTTCTAGACCTGAATATGCATTCAGCTACAATTAGGAAGACTAAGGCCTATTCTCCAAGATTTTGCAGGTGATTCATAAGGCTATGAAACAAAATAACTAGTCCTTCCTGGATTGAAATAAAATAAATAGGAAAAACCTTATATTCACAGTCTGGCCTTCTGTGTGGTAGGACTGCAGAAGACCACGGTGTTCCTCACAGCACTGTAACTTTCCTGAAGGTTCTTGACTGAGTCTGTATGTGAAGTATTATCATGAAAAGTTTCGTTAAGAGTGAC
>JAQHUG010000213.1:3375202-3395120 GCA_028555095.1 Dicrostonyx torquatus | reverse complement strand
GGGCAGGGTATCCTGCCCCATCTTAAGAAAGCAGGGGGAGGGCGGTGGGGTAATGGGGGAGCGGGAGGGCCAGGAACAAGGGGAGTAAATGTAAATTTTTCTTTTAACAATAAAAAAAAACAAAAAAAGAGAAAAGAGTTGAAGGAGAGGGGAGAGGTAGGGAGGGGAGCAGAGAAAAATGTAGAGCTCAATAAAATGAAAAAAAGAGCTACAGAAGGTTGGGGTTATTAACTTTGTATTATGACGGGATGGCAATTCACAAGGCCCATCCCATCCCTAAAGATTTATAGGTAGTTAATAGTTGTTGGAAGAGAAGAATTTTCTTCAGTGGTATAATTACTGTCAAGTTGCCAATGCTCTTATAAATAACCTCTCACTCATGCTCCTGTAAGAAATGCTAATTAAACTCATTGGTCACAAAAAAAATCGAAGCAAAGCTGTGCATTGAAGAACTCATTGGTGGAGATTAAGAGCTGATGACACTTGATAACAGCTTTTCTGAACACAGTATATCTCTCAACAGATACCACCAGAACTTAAAACTCCCAGGTCTATTGGTTAAACAAACCTACCAAAGATAAAGGGTGCTAAGTACAGATATGCTCATCCGGACGTATGGGGTAGTCTCATGAGAGGATGATTTTGTGCTGGGAAAGATATACTTAAGAGGATGTTCTGCATGTATACTTATCTACCAATCAGTTATCTCCTCGAATTAAGATGGTCAAGATATTAATAATTAAGAATATTTATCCATCAGCTATTTGGGGTACACATATTCCATCTAGATAGAAATTGTAGGGAAGCAGGCAAAAAAGCATTCAGACACAGATTCAAGCAGAATTCAACATCCTCAAAGTTTGGCACGTTGAGATGGATTAGGTAGGCAAAAGCAAATGCACATGTCATGCTCTAGAGTTAAGGGCCTTATGAAGCATCTGTGCTGAGGACCCTGAGTCCTATGAATGTCAGGATTTTGTGTTGCATAGGGAGATTTTATACCGCACCTCTCTGCCAGAGCTCCACTCCTATGAGCTTCTCACTGTTGTTCCTGCTGGTCTGTGCATGCTGCCTTTTCTCTGTAGTCATGAAGGCAGTCATATCTTTACCTCTGAGTATCATAGTCACAAGTCACAAAGTTTTCCTTTTGGACTATCAAGTGAGGGGCTGACATTTTTGCCTAAGTACAAATTGTTATTCAGTAATATAGTGTTCATTGAGGCTTCTAGCAGCAAAGTCTTTTACAAACTGTTTAAAAGAATGTTGTCTGATATGGTATCCAATTAATTGTTATCCTTTTGAATTTGTCTCAAGTCGTCACTGTAGTGTTCAAGACTCTGCCATAAGGCTAGTACAGCTGGCTTTTGGACTAATAGTCATTTTCCTCAAGGCAATCAGGGTAACAACACAGAGTCAACAGCTGCTAATTAGAGAGTCAAATGGTCCCTTTTTAACGTGGTTGCTAGTTTAGAGGAAAATGAACTTCAGGAGTACTTAGTAAATACAAGTATTTCCACTAACATTGGTGATTTTCCATAGATTTTAACAATGTTTTAAGGGTCTTTTAGCAGCTGCCTAGTGTGCTCCAGGATAGGCTGGATTGATCTCAGAAGTCTGCTATTATCCTCACTGAGACTTGTAACATCTGAACTGTCATTTTTCTGAGAGGAGTAACAAGACTTAGAAAGTAGGGCTCCTGATTTCTTTTCAAATGTATCCACATGTTGAAAAGAAGTAAGAGAAAGTCATGTAAAATTAGATGATTTTTTTTTTCTTAAACGAAATTAGTATAAAACTGGTGTAGGAGGTCCTTCTGTATTTCTATTATTTTCATTGGTTAAATAAAGAGACTGCCTTGGCCTTTTGATAGGGCAGCCATTAGGTGGGGGAAGTAGACAGAACGGAATTCTGGGAAAGAGAAGGCTGAGTCAGAGAGAGCCACCATGAAATAGCCAGAGTCAAACATGCTAAATTTCCCAGTAAGACCATGACTTCATGGTGACTTACTGACTATTAGAAATGGGCTGAATCAAGATGTAAAAGTTAGCCAACAAGAGGCTAGAACTAATGGGCCAGGCAGAATTTAAATGAATACAGTTTCTGTGTAATTATTTTGAGTTAAGATAACCAGGCGCAGAAAACATGGCCCTCGCTGGGAACACAGCCTGCCCACTCTGGGAACTCGGCAGTGGGACAGAGCTCATTCATGTCATTTACTACATAAAACCCAAAGTCTAGGCTAAATAATACGTAAATTCTCAAGAAAAAGATTAGGGAATATATCAACCCAAAAATGTACACAGACTCAGAGCAAATAACAAACTCCAACCTGAGAAAACATTCAAAGATGGAATTTATTGGATTAGACTAGTAATAAGTAATTTTTGGTTTCTTGTTCATTCAAAATTCATTTAATCAGTGTGCATTTATGTGGTGAAACTCAGGAGGTAGGTTTAGTCAGAATGAAGAGAACAGACATAGCAAAACCACAATCATCTCTTGGTCTGTGATCATTCAGACTGTGCCTCAAAAAGGGGAACATTAGAGGCACTACAGAATTTAATATTCAGGATCTCTTACTTATGGAATTATATCTTTTGCAAATAAAAAAATCTTGTCTTCTTAGTATCCATATTTTCTTCCCTTTATCTTTTCCTGTCTCCTATTGCTCTATCTAAGACTTTAAGCACTATGTGGAAAAGAAATGGAAAATGGGCATCTTTGTTTTATTGCCAGTTTTAATGAAATGCTTTATGGTTACATTCAAATAGGATTGTGGTAGGTATGGTCTTGTGGTAAATCATTGTCTTGATTATAAAGAAGTATATCTCTATATCTCTAGACTCACCAAGATTCTGACATGAAGGAATATTGGATTATTTCATTGAGCTTTCTGCATTGAATAAAATGACTATAGTTTCTATCTTTGAGTATATTATGTGGCAAATTATATTTATTTATTTATTTACATATTTGAACCATCCCTGAATATCTCAGTCAAAGGCAGATTGATCATGTTCAATAGTCTTTTTGATGTGTTTTTAATTCAATTTGTGTTTTATGACCCTAAAAAAATATATGTAGATCCATTTGGAAAGGAGAAATATAAAAATCACCTGACAAATTTGAGAGCATGGAGATAGTGGGAGAAGGGAGGGTAGAAAAGAAAGAAGAAGGGAGAAGGGGAGGGGAGGGGAGAGAAAAACTTGAGGTAACGGGATAGTAGAGATGGAGGAAGGACAAAAATTAGAGCAAGGAAAGAGGTATTTTGCTAGAAAAAGCCATTATCTTTCGGGTCCCTGTTAAGGTGCCAAAATATGGGGGACCTCTGAATGCCATCCTCAGGGTCCCCTCAGGGTCCAGAAGAATCGCAGCAAGTACAGGACTTCAATGTGAGTGCTCTCCGCTATGCACTTTTCTGCATCAGTTTCTTTATTCTTCTCCTGCTGTTCTCCACACAAAATATATACATACACAAAATAAAGGCAATTCTCTGAGCTTTGATATGCCTTTATCTTTGAAGGTCCCAAATGTGATCAATATGAAAGACTCCTTTCTTGACTGCATGTCCTGCCAAATGGAAGATAGTTAATGGGGGGGGGGTGACTTAAACTCTCTCGTCCATGAATTTTTCACTATGTGACAATCTGAGTCAAAGACAAATAATGACTGGCATCGGAGTAAAATACTGCAGTCCTAACTGGTGCTCTTTGTTACATTTAAATAACCATACTATTGTTTACTGCCTGAGAATGTACACCAGGGTCAGTTAAGTTTGCCACACTCTTCTCCAGCTTTAAGGGACTAACTGCCCGCTCCAAGCAGCTTTCTTTGCAATGACCTCCTGAGAACATAAATAAAAATTAATGAGATTTGTTATGAAAACAATTTATTGGAAATAAAAGAGTTAACTTCCAAAAAAAGCTGGCTTTTGGGCTTCTTTTAACCTCAATAACCACAAAGGTTTAAAGCTGAAACAAACATTAGACTCTCATACCTTAAGTTCATGTTCAAATAGTCTCACGACTTTCTATGTATGTGCAATTACTGTTGGATGAACAATAAAGTTTGTGAGAGAAGATAGAATGAGGACAGCATGTGGACATGAGAAGGAAATTACTGTCTCATCTTAGAGACTGGTGGACATGAGAAGGAAATGACTGTCTCATCTTAGAGACTGGTGGACATGAGAAGGAAATGGCTGTCTCATCTTAGAGGCTGGTGACATCTCCTCAGCTAACAACTAAGAATTTCAGTGTATTTCCTTGGAAAGTTAGCTGAATAGAGACACTACTTCTTTTGTAAAGAGATACTTTTATATAAGAGTATTAAAATAGTAGTGAATTGTGTTTAAGGCCTGGGTGCATATGGACTTTAACCTTTCTCAGCTTAAACCTAAAATTTTCTAGGACTCTCACCAGAAACCCCATTTATAATAAAAGAGGTCTTGACCTCTGGTGCAACCTTCATAGCCCACAGTTTTACTTTCTCATATTGTAATGCCACCAAAGGCACAATGGTGCCATTCTATATTAACATTTAACACAAAAGGAGAAATAAAAAAAATCAATGAATCATTTCTTAGCAAACATTTCAAAGGTAATTTGAGAGCTATGAAAATAACGTACATGACTACTTAGTAACACACTTGAGCAAGGCTGCATTAAGAGACACACATCTATGCTCTTAAGAGTTGCCTTATTCTTTGTCTCGGTAGCTCTCCGTTTTTAAACCTCTGCCCTTATAGCTATTTTTAAAACCTTCTTGAAGTAAGTTCACCTCTTATTCATAGTGGGTCATCCTGAAATTCTTTCTTGTGGTAGAGACAGTGGTCTGTTTTTCCTTCCTGGAAGTTTCTAATGCATTAGGAGATTCCTTGTGCTGCTGTTGGTAGAGCTGAGCTGCATTTCCATTTACAGTGTCCTGAAAAGAGGATATGACTATAAACATGTATCAGTGATTCCTAAAGTAAGACAAATTATCTCAAAACTCAAAGTCTCAGAACAGATTTTGTTATAGGTCAGGCTTATATACCACTGCATCAGACAGCTGGAGAGAGATGATCTTAGTTGATGCTTCTATCAGACTCACTTGAAGTCTACCCTCTCAAACTTGCCTGATAAGCATCCATGCTCCTGTTGGATTAATATAGCTGGCAACTTGAAATTTTTCATATGACCTTGCAGGCTGCGAACCTCACAATAGTTGGTTTTGCTTTTGCTTTCCTTCTGGTAGCCTCCTTCAACCATTTCACCCTTCCCAAAATCCATCTTGTAGTCACTTCCTTTTTAGAATCATATTTCTGGTAAGACTCACTCTACTGTATTCCTCTCTCTTCAGTTTTGCTTTTTATTTTTCACATTCTGTAGAAATGGTCATGGAAGCTCAATTTTCCTAACTGCAATGTGTACATTTTGCTTTTCACTAGGCCTGTTTCTCTCAGAGATCAACATCTATTTTTTCCAAGGCCAAAGTTGACTATTGAGCATCCCTGAGGGTTTTCTTGCAATGCACAAACACTTCTTTGAAATACCCTGTAATCTTTTTAAGTGTTTTGAATACTTGCCAATATCAACAATAGTAAATTGTGAAGTATATTTTTTATTTATTGAATGTGTTGATTTTTGTGATAGAAATATTGAAGCAGCTTTCAAATTAAAAGTTACTCTTTCAGTTAAGGGAAGATTTCAGGCTCAGCATTTGGCAGAGATACACAAAGAGAGGAGAGTGCATTTTAGAACTAGTTTGGAATTGTTCAATTTTAGCACGGATAATAAAAACCCATAGATAGATATTGTGGTTCAAGATGAAGATAAGAAAAGCAAAGCAACCAAGTCAGTTGAGAGTTCTTGCTTCCATCAGGGCTCAGAAAAACAAGGGTGCAATCCTGTCCTCACCTTGACTGTAGACTCAAATAATCTCCACCAAACCTCAAACTGCAACGAACTCTCCCTGCCATATATACCACACTCAGCCAAGCCATATCACTCTGGTCTCCACCTCCCTAGTACTGGGATTAAAGGCATATGACTCTGGGAGCACCTTTGTGTGATTCTATTTCTCTCTTTAGACAGATTCCATCTCAGTGTCAGGGATCCTAGGGTAGCCTTGAGTTCTGGGATTGAAGGTGTGTGTCAACACTCCCTGGCCTCTAGTAGGCTTAGTTCTACACTCTGATCTTCAGGCATGCTTTCTGTATTAAAACACAAACACAATGTCACTGCAACCTATTTGTAATTTTCTCGTAGGTTTTGTTTTTAGAAGTATCTTCTTATCTTAATCTTTAAAAACCATTCATATTATAAGTTTACAAATTCATTTATTTTTAATGCACCATCAATCTTTGTACTTGCCAAAGCACAAAGATAATGAGGCAGGGTTTCTTTTACACAGTTCACATCTAGTTCTTTGAGGATTTGTTAATTCTTAGCAGAGTATCTCCTGCTTAGTAAAGTGACTAAAGAAAAGAAAGGAGACTAAGTGAGACTAAGCCATTCAACCAAACATTTCAGGTTGTGACTTTAAAGCTGGTATTTCATAGAGTTGTTTAAAAGTTGGATACTCTCAACAATTTACACCAGACATCCCTAACAGGATACATGTATTATAAAGGTTAAATGCATAGTGTTTCAATTTTAAAGTGATTCTTGAGTTGATACAAAAGCTACTCCCTATTTTCAAGATGTCAAGAATAGTACATGCTTCACTAAAAAGCAAAGCAAAACAAAACCATAAAAACACAACCCACAAGCTTTGATACAGGGAAGGCATTCCTATAGGTATTTTAAATTAAAGCCTGTGTTTAACTTAACTCCTTACCTGCAGAATTTCTTTTCATTGACTTTTGCATGAAACAATTAAATGCTATGATTCATCTTTTTGAATCTAGCTAAAATGATTTCTTTTTCTATAACAGAATAAAATTTAATACGTTGGGAGTTAGATATACATGCTGACAAATTTCCATGTTTACAAATACACAAAAGATGTCTGAGTGAAGTGTATCCAGTGCTGTTTGTTCACATTCCATAGTGTGAATCTTGGTAAGTCAATTAATTGTGGAAAGGTCAGTTTCTTTAGAAAAATGACAAGTAGTAGTTTTCTCTCTTTTGTGCAGTGTAAGGAAATGGATTAGCCTGTGATTGCTACAATGATATAGCATAAAGAATTAGAAAACAAGGAATCTCTCAGTTGATAGATATATTCAACACACATGCACACACACACACATACATGCCATGTTAAACAAATAAATGATAATACTGGTGCATAATCTTAAGATGAAAATAATATATTGACTTATGAGGTTTTTCAACTAATACTATGCACCCTAAAGAGTGTCTTTCCTTTATGTTTTGGAAAAGAATGAGGATGTATTTATTAAAGTAAAAATATCATTAAAATCTCTAGCTTTAAGTGAAATAAATTTTTATGACCATTTATCAGCAGAAACATAAGTCTTTTCTTCTGAGCACATTGTACTTAGATTCTCTCTCTCTCTCTCTCTCCCACCTGTGTGTATGGGTATGTGTCTGTGTGTGTCTGTCCAGTATCAGTGTTTTTAAATTTTTGATCTAGTGACTTAGAAGATTATGATAAGGTAGAATTATGAGACACCTATAGGTGTACTTTTCCCCAGTAAAAACTATTTCTCCACACTCACACTCTTAGCATTCCTGACTGCCTATAGNAGTTTATTACTCACCCAGGGTTTACAAGTTATATGACACTTTACAGTAGAAATGTTGATATTCTTATTGAAGAACTTAAAAATTATCTTACTATATTTTCATTATAAATTTGAAATTGTGTCTATAAACTCTTATTCATAACAAAATTTAAGTTTGTTCTTCCTTTCTTTATATTAGTTCATTCAGCTTCTAATCTTTCTCCCTAAATTAAGGTAGGGTATCTCAGATACTGACTTGGGAAGACACACAGAACAGTTTGCTTTATTGATTTTTGACACCTATTTCTACAGAATAATAAGTATATTATAAAATATAGTTTTTAAAAAATCAAAAATTTGTGCAAATTCTGAGGAAAATAATTGCTTTTCTGGCAAAAATATCAGAATAAATATAATTACAGATTATTTCACATGAGTTTTTTAAAATTGATGCTTTTCTTTGACTCTAATTTCTTGTAGTCTTAACCAAATATTTTTATTTTCTAAAATATTCAATTACTTTGCCTCTGTTTTTCTGTTTCCTGCTAATAGCAACAACAAAATTATTAACTTCCTATCTTTAACTGATAAATATGAACAATATAAGGAACTATTACTTTGAGTCATTTATTCCAACTTCAGTAAAAATAACAAAAATAAGATCAAACTATCAGTGTCCTTAGATTTATACTTTCATTTTGTACTTTATTATTAATCAGGTACCTTAACCTGTTTTCCATACTATATAGAATACCATAATATATTTTGTTTATTTGCTGACAAGTTGTGGGTTTCTGCTTTAATATCCATATCCTTCACTAAGAATATTCTCTGATTATGTTTGAGTTATATTAATCTATGGATGTAAAATTAAAAATTTAGGGAAAAGTTTATTTCTATATTTAGTTAGTAGGAAAATAGTCCCCCAAACTAGACAACTAAATGATACTATTTGACACAAAATTCAGGAATTACTGCAGAGGAGGGGGAAAAATTTACTTAAAAATCACAGGGTGTAGCAGCAGGCCTTTGGTTCTTCCTGGCCACCCAGAACCAAAATAATCACACAGAAANTTATACTTTCATATTAAGGAATATATGTGCCTGCATACATATACAGACGTGCATATAGCAACATTTAATAAAAAATGAGGCCATAAATTTGAGAGAGATCAAGGAAAGGTATATGAAGGGTTTGGAGGAAAGAAAGAGAAGGAAGAATGTAATTATGTAATTATAATCTTGAATAAACATGAAAAATAATGGTGTGTAACATGTCTCCAGTTGAAGTTTTTATACAAATGTCAGAAAAAAAATCACATCTTCTTATATCTGAGCATCCAAAGGTAAAAAGAACACTAATGATAATTCCTCTACCATTTGTTTATCCTTTCTGATCCCTGCCTTCTATGTCCCAAGTAAGATTACTTACTTCTAAAACCAATTTTCCTTCTTCCCTTATCAGAAAATATTGAAAAATAATGAGCCTACATATTTTTCTCCAAAATATACTTTTAAATTATTATTATCAATAATTTTATACTTTCCTTGTTCACAGAAAAAAAACAAAAGTTATAATCAGTTCTGAACATAATTAAAAGATAACATTGATGTCAAACATATATATATATATGTTTTATATATATCACTGAATATACTTCTTCTTTCCTAATATTTTTCCTAAATAATTCCTAATATTTAATATATAAACATAATGCTGGTACTAGAGAGGTGGCTCAGTAATTAGTTATACTAATATGAGGGGTTGAGCTAAAATTCCCAAAATTTATCCAAACAGTTTAACATGATGGCAAACCGAACTCTGAGCCTATTTCTGTTTGGGAGTATTCATGAATGGGACATTGAAACTTGCTACACCAGCACTGCACCTGGTTCAGTAAGGTGACCCACTCAAGTAAACAAAGTGAAGCATGATAGAGCTAAATATCAGACATCATATTGCAACTTTTGCCATGCTTGTGGGCATGTGCACACATATGCACATAAATGTACATATATAATACATAAACACTGTCACATATAGCACATAAAAACATAATTATAAAAGAATATGGACAAAAAATGTGTCCAATCCTTCATAATGTTAGAGAACTTTGTCTTCAATTTGCTCTCATGTTTAAGTATGAGAAGGGGGTATCTGTGCCTATTTCATATGTACTTTGTTTTTCTAGTGATTGATCTGCATTGGAAATTCCCTTCTAATATCTCAGGCACAATGATCTCCCTGAAGATTTTTATCTGATTGTTTGACTAAATTTAAAGCAATTTGAGAGAGCTTTTCTAACCAATCTTCTTGAATACTATTGGCTTTTAAAAAACCTTTCCTTAAATGACTTTCACACATTCTCATCTTTTCCTAGTAACTAAGGACCGAAACAGTTTTCTTTTCTTTTCCTTTTTAGAAACCTTAGGCTCTTAACCTTACAAACCTATGCTACAATACAAAGTTTTATTTGATTTATAAAATTTTCCTCAATTCTTTTACATTCCTTAAGTCTTAAGCAATAGAACTAAGTAAATGTTTCTAAAAGTCATAAACTACAGCATTACAATTCTAAAATAAAATTGATTAGCCATTGATTTCTACGAACATAGGGCCATATTGGAAATCATGTGATCTATAAAAACACAGAAATTTAAAAGGTACTTGGAGCAATCTGTGGATTCCCTAGTCAACCTGCCCTACAACAAAAAAAGCACAGAACTTTTCTTGCCTGCAGAGGTAGCTCCTAAAGCAGAATGTAGTTTAGTAGGTGTTTGAGATTTTTGCTAGTGAAGCTAAGCCTACTGCTGCCTCACAGGTTGCGAATACTAGAATTCGATGGGAATGGGGAGTATTACTATTGAGTGTGTATTTAGTGGTGTGATCGTAAAATCTACTAAGGTCATCACAAACATCTGATTTATTTAGAGACTCATTAGGAAAAAATAAATAAATTAAAATGTCATTCGAAATGAGAAGAAATTACAGAACTTTCATTTTTAATTACTGGACTAGCATCTGCATTTGTAACCAACATTTTAATTTCTGTGCAATATTATAACATCAAAAGTGTTGAGCTAAGAGATACTGCTGATTTGTTGATCCTCACAACCATGGAGAAGTGGATGCAGCTCTTTTTCTCCTCATTATCTTTACTTTTGATGCCTTTGCTAAACTGGCTTCTTGTTGTTATAGAGGTATTGCCAGAAGAATTAAAAAATGATAAGTAGTAACAAAACAAATTTTTATCATTCATTATTCTTTGAAACACCAAAAGAGAATTACAGCATCACCTGAAGACTCTGAACAGAAATGTTTAATCTTGATTTCAAATTTGAATTACACTTAGTGTAGAGACTGGCATTTTAAATACACTAATAGTAGATTTCCCACTTCAGTAGGCTTTTTCATCCCATCATAAATAATATACTTAGAAATGTTCAAAGTTAAGCACCAAGCCAAGCTACTGGAGTACAGTTGAGGAGAGGGAGGAATGATTATATGACCAAGGATTGTCAAGATCATGACAGGGAAACCCACAGAGATAGTTGACGTAACCTTGTAGGAGCTTATAGACACTAGACATATAGCTGTGGATACAGCATGGGGCTGAATCAGGCCTTCTGCATATGCACAACAGTTTTGTAGCCTGGTCTGTTTGTGGGACCCTTGTCAGTGGGATCAGGAACTATCCATAGTTTATTAGCTGGCTTTTTAAAGCCCATTGCATATGGTGGGATGCCTTACTCAGCCGTGATGAGGAGTGGGATCATGGATCTTGGCCTTGCCTCAACTGAATGTGGCAGGCTTTATTGATTCCCCATGGAAGGCTTTACCCTTTTGTGGAGTACATGGGGGTAGGTTAGAAGCAGGTGTGGGAGGAGGGAGGACAAACTCTGGATGGTATGTAAAATGAAACAAAAAATCTCATAGGATCAAAAAATAAAAATTTTAACCCCCAAACACAAAAATAATCAAAGTTGAAATGAACCGGTAATTGTAGTTACTCAGCTCTGTTCTGGTTGACTTTCAACTCACTGGGTAGCTATCCTCCTTAACACAATTTATATATATACAATGCTCTTTGTCAAACCACCTTTTTCACTTAACAATTAGGGAAAGACTCAATAGCTGTACCACCACTCTGTCTTCGGTTCAGAAACATTCAGGTGTGTCTGAGGAAGTAGCAACTGATAGGCTCCCATTTCTAAATGGTGGTCATTTGATACCATCTTGATTAAGAGACTCCAAATTTACTTTGTTACTTCATAATTGTACTTATGTTAATTGGCACCCTTGTAAATTTCAAGTTTATGTTCGTTCTTCTCCGGGACCCTATCTCTAAACTGAATTCACTATAGAAGCATTTTCTTTTAGTAATTTTCTCAATTGTAATTCTTTTAAAATGAAGAAATCAAGGGAGGTTGCTTGAGTGACTTATCATCTATTCAACTTTGCCTCCTACTTCTTATAAAACACTAAATAACTTTGCTTAGCATAATATGAGAAGTTAGCTTTAGGATCAAAGCCCTTGAGGGTTTTTAAAAGCAACANCTACAAACAGAGATCTGGCTCCCTTGAAAAGGTTTTCTGGCTCTTACCTGCAGCAGGATCAGCTCTGTCTCTTTCAGGAGGTCGGGCTATGGAACACTTAAATGGGGTTTCTGAGAAGAGTGCTCCAAGTTGTTTAATGGTAACATAGACTTCCTGTGTCCCTGGATCTGGGGCAGTGAGTATGACTCACCGAGGTAGTGAACATGCCTCCACCATATTAAAAGGCCAAGAGAGGCAGAACCATAATCCATGGCTGCCAAAATCACAATCTTAAAATACTACTTGTCAAAAAAGGGTTTCAGATTCACAATAAGGACAGATTAAGACAATTAAAAGAACTCTAAATAAGACACAATATGATTAAAAATGTACATAGGCTTGGGAGAGAGAGGAAAAGGAGTATAAACAGTTATAGAAATATAAACTTTGCCAAAACAAGGCAAAACAGATTTTCAAATTTCTTGCTTCATGGAAAAGTCTGCCAGATACTATGGGTCTGTAGGCTGAAGATGAATGCCCCAATGTTACAGATGAACTTTTGGTGACTTTCTAAGAAGCAAGATGTCTCTTCCAATTCTAAAGTTTTGGAAGCTTCTTACAATGTACTTCTTGTTTACTTAGATATTATTATATTCTTCTGGGGTCTCTAATGAGTTAAAGATAGCTATAGTTACAGTTTTCCTTAGTTATGATATTGGATAAATTGATATAAAACTTTAGACTCACAAAGATAGCATAGATGACAGAGTATTTTCCTTAATTTGCCAAATGTAAATAGACTAAATATTGTAATTGTAATTCTTACTTGATATCTGTTTTGTTATATGTTAAAGTTAAAGCCTTTCTTTTTAATTAGACAGAAAAGGGGAGATTGGTATGGAATGCTTTTCTGTATATGTGTTGCTTATATTGATTAATGAATAAAGAAGCTGCTTTGGCCTATAGCAGGGCAGAAGCCAAGAAGAGATATAGAGAGAGAGTAGACGGAGTCAGGGAGATATCAAGTAGCTGCCAAAAGAGAAAGACACAGCTTCTGTTATCTTACTTGTAGGCCACAGCCTCATGGCAATACACAAATTAATAGAAATGGCTTAATTTAAGATGTAAGAATTAGTTAATAAGAAGCCTGAACTAATAGGCCAAACACTGTTTTAATTAATATAGTTTCTGTGAGATTATTCAGGGCTGGGCAGCTGGGAACAAATGAGCAGTCTCCTTCTACAACAGTTTAGTTGTATCTGTGAACATACAAGTTGGAACTACATGCATAAGAGTTACAATCAATCCAGCCAAAGTAGCAGACTGGATAGGGGAGAGGGTCATGAAAAGTGTGTATGTGTATGTGTGTGTGTCTGTGTGTGTGTGTGTGTGCACTAGTACACCAATAACCATATTCTCTCTTACAGGTACTGTACTAAGCATGAGAGACATACAAGTCAAAAGGACAAAATACTCATTGAGTGGTTGGGGGTTAGAAGACAGTATATCATAAGTGAATCAATATCAGACTATGAAGAATAATGAGGGGAACAAAATCAGTCTTTGTCAGAATGCTTCACCAGAGGAGATGGAGCAAAATTTGGAAATATTTCTCAGAGGATATTCTCTGAAGAAGCACTATATCACCCACATGACAAGAAGCCAGCTGTGGGGATATTTCTGTGTACTTGTACAATGAAGTAAAGTGAACAGTCTACTATAAAAGCACTCATAATTTCAAAAATAACTGTAGTATTTCCACTGCATGAAATTTTCTCATGGATGGTTGTTACTCATGGGCAAAAGTGATCTGAAAAAAAAAAAAGGGAAAACTATCCCAGGAAAATAATCCATTAATTTAAAATTGTTTGCTATTCTAGACAATGTAATGGAATCTCATACTAACCCTAATCCATAGATTAGATGTGAGTGAAACAGCTTTCTGTGCAGCATTTATACTTTGGATGCTCTACTGCCCTTTAAACACTAGGTATTCCAGTATCAGTAGTATTGCAATATTTGTGTGCAAATAGCTCTTATTTTACACAAGAGTTGCCCAATGATTACTGATGTTTACAATTCAAATGTGTACAGGAGAAGCTACAAAGTTATTCTTTGGGGATAAAGGCTTCAAACATGTATCGGTTATATGGGGGAAAATATTACAATAATAAAATTCAATATTAACTGTTGCTATCAGTACCCATTGATGGTCTTAAAATATATAACTCATGTCAAAGAGGGAGGCTATTGTCAATGTTAAAATAGCTTTAGCAATACCATCTGTCATATCCAATCCCTTAAATATAAGCTTCTCAGTATATCTTAATTGTATAGAAATGAACTAGACTCTTTACAAAAACTAGAACATTACATACATGATACTTATAGAGCAGAAGTGATGTATGTGTGTGTGTGTGAGTTTGTATGTGTATGTGTGCTCCCTGATAGTACAAAGATACATGTTTATGAAAATTGGGTTGCTTTTTATATATTCTAAAAATTTCATCATTTTTCGGTTGATTTTTTTAGGTCATAGAAATATATGGTGTGAATTAATATTTTAAATATCCCAGGCTGTACTAGAACTCACTGTGCAGTTGAGTCCGGGTGTGAGCTCATGATTTTTCTCTCTCTAACTTCCAAGATTTGGCTTTATAGAACTATCTCACTAGATGCAGAAATCATTAAATGTTTTAAGAATTATTGCCTTTGTAAGTGAAAAAAACACAAGGGACTGCATTCATTACATTTATGAACACTGTTTCTTCACCTTCTTTTTCTCCAAGATTATATCCACAAAAATATTGGAAAATCTCACTAGAGAATTCTATTATGTTATATTGGCAACTCTTGAAGTCATTATACAAAAGTTATTGTGAATTTGCATGAGCAATGAATGCAAATGTGTAGCTCAATAAAATGCTTTCAGTCACATATAAATTGTGTTTGGATTCCATGTGTTTCAATTCCTGATTAATGTGTGTGAAATATGCCAAAATATAAATAATGAAAAGTGCCTAAATTTGAAACATTAGGCAAATTAGAATTTTACTATAATGTTCCTTTCCACAATAATTTCTGTTAGTGTATTGAAAATATTATAATAACAGTGCATTTTAAATATTTTAGAAAGTTTTCATCTACCCTGAAACAAAAAAAGTATTTTATTTTATACATAGAAATCTACTGATTCAAAATCAACCAGTATTAGTCTTATAGATTAGGTTATTATAATAAAATCAGGAAATTAGAAAGTGATTTTCAAGGAGTTGTTTTATTTTATTTATACATCTTAAGTACATAAAGTATTTCTGTTTTTGATTGTGTTCATCATTACATTCTCTTTTTTTTTTATTATTACAGGAAAATTTTACATTTACTCCCCCTGTTCCCGGCCCCCCAGCTCCCCCCCCCACCCCACCACCCTCCCCCTGCCTCCCCAAGATGGGGCAGGACACCCTGCCCTATGGGAAGCCCTCCCCCCTCCATCTCGGTCCAAGAAGATGTGCATCCATATAGAACAAGTTCCCAAATAGCCAATACATGCAGAAGAGATACGTCCCAGTGCCATTATCATTGGCCCCCCAGTCAGTCCCCATTGGCAGTCACATTCAGAGAGTCCAGCTAGGTCATATGCTCATTCAGTCCCGGTCTAGCTGGACTTGTTGAGCTCCCTACATTCTCTATTAACTGTCTGTAATACATTTTTCCTTAAAACATTAACAGTGATAACCATGCCCTACTTTATTTCAGCCTATTAGTTAATTCTGTCATCTTCTAATGTATTATAAAACACAATAAAGCGAGATTTTGCATTTGGTGCTCAGGTTGTAGTTCATGGAATCTGAGTTGGAAGTGAAAGGCAACATTATATAATGAAACTTCAGTCAACAGCAATTAGACAGACCAAACGTGTTGTCCAGGAGATGACAATGAAGAAAGTACAACTTCAAAATAGATGAATTCCCAACATTCTTTATTAAAACAAGAAAATGTGAGAAGCTTACATTTAGGCAATGCTTAATATATTTCCTAAATAGACCAGATACTCATTCATTTGAGAACTTAACCAAAATGTATGGCAGGCTAAGACATATTTTTAATAACCTGAAAATTAGGAGAAGAAAGATAAAGAACATATAATGCAAAATACAATTCTCTTCGTATTAGTTCACTGGGCTAAACACATACATTCACTCAGAATACACAACACACACTCACACACATGAACACTAACAGATGCGCATAACTGCAGCTTTATGTGCACTATATATTGAACCTTATCCTACAGTTCATAATGAAAATACGCCAATGTGGTCTTCCCTTCATTTTGCAGTTCATTCATTATGAAATTCATTCATTCAACAAGGCTCTACTATGCAGAAGTAACTGCTATAAACATATCAAATATCCTGTCTTTCATGTGGTGAACCAAAAATAACAACGGAATAAAACTAAACAAAAATTAAATATAAAGGATAATATAAATTTTAGAGATAAATGTCATGGATAACTAGGGAGAGTTGGAGGTGGTTAGTGAAGAGTGTATATGACCAAGATATATGTATATGCATAATTTTCAGTGCACAAATTAGTTTAACAAATATATTCAACTGTATATCTTAATCAAGCTTTAGATTCAGTGCTTTTGCCCAGACCTTGATTAAAATCTTCTGAACGCACAGGTTAATCTTCATGTTTGCTTTGGTTTTACTAAACACATTCTAGTTTACTACAGAATCAATTTAAATGGGTTATTCTGGTAGAGTCCTATTATAGGTCAAGGTAAGGCTAAATGTTAAATGCAGATTACTTTATGGGTAGGATCTGTCATTTAGGGGTAGCTTCACAGGACAATTTGCACATATTTTCTTGGAAATTGTCATGTCATAATTGTTATTGTATACATATTAAATTTTACTAAAATGATTTAGTGTGCATGACAAATACTTTAAATGACAACAGGCAAGGTTTCCAGTGATAGTACTGAAATATCAAGCAAGTCACAAAACCATAGACCTACAATTTGTCTTGCCTCAGAGTTGTTCTGAAGTAATCATGGCATAGAACTTGTAGGATGGGCCAGTCAATGACTGGTCAAAATTTAGACCCAAGCCAAGATAGGAAACCCACACCTGACACTAACTGCATGGCCAGGAACCAGAGGCTGGATAGTCCAGAGACCTAGGATAAAATAATCCATGACTGGACAAAAACAAACAACAATAAAAAGTCATTTAAATGATTCCTAATAGTACTCTGCTATATGCATACATCTGTGCTCAGTCCAATTGTCAACAAAGAGGCTTCATTCAGCAACTGATGGTAGTAGATGCAAAGACCCACAGCCAAAAATTAGGTGAAGCTCAGGTAATCGTGCAAAAGATGGGGAGAAGGAATGGTAGGACTCATAGTGGTCTAGAACATCAGAGAAACAAAAAACACAAACTCAACTAAGCAGGACTCATAGGGATCACAGAAACTGAAGCAGCAATTGCAGACCCTACATGGGTCTTCTTCATACATGCTGTGATTTTGTAGCTTGGTGTTCTTGTGGGACTACTAACAATGAGAGTGCGTATGTCTCTAACTCTTCCACTGCTCTTGGAAGCCTCTTCCTCATACTTAGTTTCCTTATCCAGCCTTGATATTAAATTTTCTGCCTTGTCTTATGAGACCTCCTCTTTTCTGAAAGTAAAAGCAGAAGAAATGGATTTTGATAAGTGGTGTTGTGTGTGTAGAGTGTGGTCTGCAAGAAGTAGAGGGAGGGGGAAATGTGGTTAGGAGGTATTGTATGGGAGAATAGTAAAATTAAAAATATAGAAAATAGAGCATATATTCACATATTTATTAAAAGAATTAAATTCAATAGAAATTCAGCTCTTAGCACACCTGATATCTGTTCATAAATCTTAGCAAGTCCATAAATGTAAAGAAACTGAGAAATCACTGATTTCTGATTCCTATACAAAGGAAATTCATTTCATTAAACTCATCATCAGCAATAAGATAGTCAATGAAAAAGTAAACTTTAAATACTTTTTAAAGACAAAACATCAGAGGACATGAAAATGCATAGGCATGTTCAAAACCTCCTCTATTCTACCATCTGGGAAATTATAAAGAAAATCTCCACAAGTTCTACCACAGGTGGTTAAGCTGGAAACTCTTGGCACTCTTGATAGTTATGAGAAATGCATAGTGTATTCACAACTTAGGAAATATGCAGACATAAAGCAAGTAGATTTTTATAGTTATATCTCCAATTTGCTTTACTTGATATTGCATGGCATCAGATGTTAAAGATAAGTTTCTACTGAATTGAAAGAAAAATTGTATTTTCTGTAAAAATAGTGGATCCTTTATTAAAAGTAAGATAGCAGAAATGGTAATGTATAAAATTGCTTTGAATTTTGTGGTCTTTTGGAAATTAATCTGCTAATATTCATTGACACAGATGGTTTTACCTCTCTTATTGATTCTTTTTTCTTCACTAAGCTGTCTGTTATGAACATAGATTTATTTATAAAACACCTTCCACCTGGTTAGATACAATCAGATTTTGGCCTGTGATGGCATTTCATAAGTCTCTTTGATCCCTGTGGAAAAGGCTGTCTCACGTTGACCTTCATGTACCTATTTAAGGAAAGCTATTATTGAACTGCTGTTTTTGATAAGTTGATCTGATTCCACAGTAACAGTAAATTGGAGAAGAGGGTAATCATATTTGAAAAAGGGTAGGCTTATTCATTCAAAAGAAATTAGAAAAGGGCAAAGCAATATTAGTGGTGGTGTTCTCATTTAGGACAAGGTGATAAGGTCTTGGAAAGGGACACTGGTTCAAACTTTCTTCACAAACAAATAAATTTGTATTAATTTATATGTCAACAAAAATCAAGCCCCACAGTTCAGAGTAACTGATAACTAATTTAAAAGTGAATAATTTAATTTATGTTTAAGATTTCTTTGAAAATGTAAATTTTTCTTTTAACAATAAAAAAAGGAAAAAATATTTCTATGAGAATACATGGGGAATTGACATGTATTATTTCTTATATTTAAATTATAATATTAAATATTGATAAAGTGAGTCTAATACAAAATAGAATCATGGTGAAAAAATTAGCATAGAAATTTCTCTAAATAGTTCTCTTTTTTTAGTTATTACTTCATGAAATAAAAAGGATTCTAAATTTAGGTGAAAAAAAAGAGAAAAAGAAAAAATGGCATTAACCTAGAACATAAGGAGACACCAAAGAAACTCCCTGGTGTTAAATATCTTAAGTTATAAATCAGATACTTAGGCCAAAGCAGTCTATAATAGTCTTTTAGGAACTTTTCCTTACAGGTGTAGTCCATAACCACTTACAAGACATAAGCTGCTACTTTTAATTAACTTTTCTATTAAACCACTCTTACTCAAGAAATAAAAGCCTTTTAGATAACAGTTTTGTGGTCAGTCATTTATGCAAAGAAACAAGAAGTAACGTACATTTCCTATTTTCCCTAGAGAAATCCTCCAGATATCAATTGCAAAACAGTACATGGTTAGGATGGATATGCACCCAACTCAGTGGGATACTTGCTGGGCACACATGAAACACACATTCCTTATGATGCTTACATAGAATGCATGAAGCCTAGGTTCAGTCCTCAGTACATTATTTACTGGGTAATGTGGTTCATTACCTGCAATAAAAGGATGGATA
>JAQHUG010000213.1:3345162-3370777 GCA_028555095.1 Dicrostonyx torquatus | reverse complement strand
CGGTCAAAAACAGAGAAAAAAATGACCTTGGTCTGACTAACCCTTATTAGGTCATGCACAATGCAAACCATACATCAAAGGCTCAGGGTAAACTCTGAAACAGGAAGTGAAAAGAAAATAACAGCAAAAGAAATGGGACTCCTGCTGTTTCAGCATGTCTATCTCTGGCAGCATATCTTGACTCCACTCTTCTTCCCAGCATTCAGTCCAGTCCTCCCCACCTACCTAAGTTCTGCCCTATCAACAGGCCAAGGCAGTTTCTTTATTCATTAATGGCAATTACAGCACACAAAGGGGACTCGCACATCATTAGGCAAAGCCCTACTGCACAACAGCATGATGAAACTGAAGTGGAGTGGCCGAAGATTATTAGAAAACCAACCTTACTTTACCCAGTGACTATAAAAGAATAACCAGCTATTAATAGGCACTCCTAAGGCTTTGCAGAACTTAAATGGAATCCTATAGAAATATTAAATTTGAGATTTAGGAAAGCGGTTGTTTTATATGGTATGCACCCATCTTATGTAAAACAGTTGTTAACTTCATGAACAACTCAGAATAGAATTATTCCCCAAGCATGGAAAGCTTTAGCTATAGAAATGTTGGAAGCTTGTCCTCTCTCCACAGGCCATGGCCCATTCTGTCTCTTTCATACACCACTGTATATTTGCTCACCCTAATAAAGCCAGTGTTTTTTCCTCCAGGCCCTGGGAGGAGAGTCCTGGATGTGTATGTGAATCTTTGCCTTCCACTTTCTTACAGGCACTTGGAGTAAGCATTCTAGCTTGGATGAAAAGATATGTTGGCAGATGGGATCCAAAAAGTACCACAATGTCACATGACCCAAAAAAATCTCACTCAAGAAATTTGTTAGGAGTGAAAAATCAGAATATTGACTTCCTCTCCACAGGCAGAAAACAGTGAGGAACTGAGCAAAATTCAGGGTTTATATATTATTTCTTATGAGGGTGGTGGTGGAACTTTTCACAGTGAAGTGTTCCAGAATGGAGAATGATGGGATTTGTAGTCTAGAACTTGGTCTTGATTACTTTATTACTGTAGGGTGTGGACTGGGCCCAGCCATTAGGGCAGTTTAGAGTGTTCTCTGGATGGAACCAATCAGTTAGAGGTGGCCCCGGGAAGGGCCTGACCACTAGTGTGCCTCAAGTGGCTTACATTCTGCATGAGTTCCCTTCTCTACCAGATGCAATGAAAAAGCCCCCAGACCAGCAGTGGATCTATGTTTCTCCTCAATGAGCACTCATTTGTTTGTTCTTTGTTTTTTCAAGACAGGCTTTCTCTGTAACTTTGGAGCCTGTCTTGGAACTAGCTCTTGTTGACTGGTCTGGCCTCAAACTTACAGAAATCCACCTGCCTATGCCTGCCTAGTGCTGGGATTGAAGGCATGTGTCACCACTACCAGCTCATTGAGCAATTTTAGTCAAGAATGTTTTGCTATTTCCATGAACTCATTTAAATCATATTTAATTCATATCAGTATTTAGACCTGCTGATTCCATCTCTAAGAAGTTTTACATTAAGATTATAAGTTTAATAATGACAAAAATGTCTTACCATATGTTGAGATGAACTAAAGGACTATGACATTTAACCATATTTTCAATGGGCCTACCCAATGACTACATGACTACAAGTTAATTATTGCCAATAATTAACTCCTTTCAAGTAGATAAATTGCAAAAGTTTCAGCACCTTACTACCACTCCAACACTGCTTCCTATAAGTACGAATGCATTGATAAATCATTTTGAATCAGTTATGTTAACATTTGTGGCAGTGTGTGTCATTAATACAATTATCACAATTATGCATGTGTATAAAATTGTAACTGCAAATAAGAGAACAAGATTTGTTGTGAGGAGGCTGCTTGTTGGTTCCCAGCTGCTCAGCCCTGAAATAATCACAAAGAAGCTATATTATTTAAAACACGGCTTGGCCCATTAGCTCTAGCTTGTTATTGGCTAACATATATGTCTTTATGTCTTAATTTAACCCATTTCTAGTAATCTGTGTACTGTCACGTGGCTGTGGCTAACCGGGAAAAATTCATAGCATCTGTTCAGGTGGGGCTACATGGCTTTTCTCTGACTCTGCCTCCTTTCTTTTTTCTACCTAGCTGTGTTCTACCTTATCAGATCAATCCAGTTTCTTTATTCATTAACCAATAAAAGCAACACACAGACAGAAGGACTTCCCACGCCAAAGCTTGACATCACACTCCATTTTTCTACATTGTTTGATATCACCCAAGCAGTGTCAGCCCTACAATTAGCTGGTCTTCATTCCCAAGGCAAAATTCTCCTTTATTTCGACTTTATTTTCTATCTACTTAAGAATAAAGTAAAATGACCAAGTGACATGTTCAACTGTAGCTATCATTTCAAGTTAGTATATCTGCTGAACATTATTTAGATTTAGATTTTTCAATTGGTACTGAATAAATTAACAAAGGAATGATAAGGTACTCAGAAAGAGAAATAAGGACAGATGATGTCAGAGAATGTCAGAGAATCATTATTTAGAGGCTTACCTTGTACAATTAAGATCTTTTAAAATGGACATACATTAAATATTTGCATAATCCATAGAATGTTATATTTGTTTGGTAATGACAAATGAATGAAAGATGATTATAATGAGAAAAAATTCGGAATATATGGAATAGAAAGACACAAATCATATGATGCCATTTGTTTTTAGTGAGAAATTCAAATAAATTAAAGCTATAAGCCTGCAGCTCTTTCTGTAGTTCTGAGTTGGAAAGAGTATAATATTTCACTTTACAGATGTTATTAAATTCAAGATAATAGGGTTGGTTAAACATCTCAACAGTTATTGTGTTCTTGGAAAAGAACGAAGTTTAGTTGCCAACATCCACTTCAGGATGCTCACAACTATCTATAACCTCTGGTTCAAGGTTACTAATCATGTATTCTTGCCTTTATTTGTACTCACACAAACCAATATATGAACACAGAGATACATAAACACAATTAAAATTAAAATATGTCTATATATTTTTCATGGAATAAAGCTAGGTCTATTATGAAGGTCATAGGCTATCAGACAGTGGACTAGAGCAACTGTGAATATATCAAATGGTACAGATTTGGTTGCTGTATTATAAACAAACTCCCATCTCATGATTTCAAGGGAAGAAAATCATTGCTCACACTTTATTATCTAGCATGGCTTTAGATTAATGAACAATCTGTCTAGAAACATCCTCCAAAAACCCACTTGCTTTTAGAACTATTAGACTTCATCACAGAGGACATGACATTTTTGCCACTGCCTGCTTAGGCTGCTCTAACAAATCACCACAGAATGGCAATGACTTAAGCTACAAACATTTATATTTCACAGTTTCAAAGTATAGAAGTTACAACATTAAGAAACCAACAGATCTTGTTTTCTGGTGAAGACCCTGGATATTTTTGGCAAGTATCATTTTTTTTAATATTCTCAATTGAAAAAGAGGAGGCAGGAAAGCTCTCTGAAGTCTGCACTCCAAGGGTACAAATCACATTTATGAATGACTTACTCTCCTTACTTATTTCCCAGAATCTTTACCTCCTGCGATCTGTCACATTGATAGTTAGGAGTTCAATGTATGGATTTTAGAAAGAAACAGATGTTCATTACACAACACAAACCTGCTTCTTAATTTCTTGGCATCTTTTCCACCCAAAGTACTTCTAATTATAAATACAGTAAGCATGTTCAGTATGGGAGTATATCCTGATTTAAGAACAATAAAGTGAAGAATATCATGCATTTCTCTCTTTTTGTTGTTTTCTTTTGTGACAGGGTTTCCCAAGTCCAAGCTGAGTATAAACTTATATATAACTGAAGTTGTCTTTGACCTCAATATCCTCCTGCATTCATATCCCAAGTTCTGAGATCATCAGGGGTTATCACCATGTTCAGGCAGTCAATGCTTTCTACTGACAGACATAGAGTCTATATATTGCAATATATATACATATATATGTATATATATTGCAAATGGACCTGAGTCATTTCACTAAGTATAGTTTGAAAATTTTGGATTGGCATACTTGAATAACTGCATATATAATCACAGCAAATAGAATTGGAACATTGAAGTGAACTAGGAAGAAAGTTATTAAGAGAAAAAGATAGTAGAACAGAAATGACATAAAATGGGAGAGGGGAATAAATGGGAAAAAAAGAGCAAAGGGGAAATGGATGCTATGCCAAAGAGAGTGGTGGAGAGGTAACTTACACTGTTTGAGAAAACAATATGGAAACCTATTGTTTTATAGGGTTTGTAAATGGGAGTTGCCCTCAGCATGTCAAAAGAGCACTCTTCCAGAAGTAATAGGCTGCTTAGCACCAAAATAAAAAGTTCAGTGCCGGGCATGGAATACTTCCTCTTTAGTTCTGGTCACAGGTATTTTAATAATCAGCCAAACAAAGCAGGTTCTTGCCATCGCTCTTGGTTTCCCATGAGGACTCGATGGTAACACCCTATTTCCAAAGGCATAACACTCGGCTTACAGAACATGGAGAAACTGAGTTTGCACTAACGAGGAAACTTCTTCCCTATTGCCTAGTTTTCATTTTTAAAGATCATAATATTATTACAAATCTCCCTCCCTCCCTCCAAACTGTTCTATGTAAGCCCCTTGCCCTGTTACAAATTGATGAACCCTTTTTCTCTAAACACTGTAACATATGCCTACATATTTACATTTATTTCTAAATTTAGAAGCACCACCTCCTCAATCTCTATAAATATTGCCTGAATGTAAATGTTAACGAACTGGTGTGCTCTTCTCTTCAAAAGACCATTGTTTCGTGCTCTCAGCATTCTTTTTGAGGGTTCTCTGTATCTAAATTTTCTTCTGCAAAAATCTAGATCTTTCCTTAACTTAGTCACTGAAACAGAAAAGATGTTCAACAGGGGGTAAGTTGTATTTGTTTTGCCTAAGAAAAATAGCCCTTGGGTTTATAAATATCTAAATACTGCTCTTGGAATTGAATTCCAATTGCTGAGGCTTCTGCCATGAAAATGACTTACAACCATATCTAATTTGCAAACATTATCTTTTCCATTAGTGTTTTAAACACTCCTCAAAGAATGTCATACCTAATTTTTCTCAATAGACATCCAGCTCTCAGTTATGAAAAATTCATTATGGAGTGATCAGTATGACTGAGTAGCTAAAAAGGAAACAGTATGACCATACTGTGTTGGACTCAGGAATATCTATCAAGAGTTTGTGCAGAGGCTTTTCATGTTATGTAGATACCTGGCCCTGTAGGCATGGGTTCATCACAAAATTCTCCAAATCCTCAGTTTTTCCTGTATCATCTAGAGTTTGGCAGTGTGTTCTGTTCTGTTGTTTACTCTTCTAACTCTATGTGGAAGTCAGGCAACAATGCCAAAGATATGATAGTTACTTCTGATCTCAGTATTTTTTACATAGCAAATATTTGTGTATATTGATTACATTGGAAATTTAATATGTATCAAATAATTCATAATAAATAATACAGTAATATTATTTCAATAATACATATACTCCAAATAGGTTACAATTTATTTACCTTTTTATAGATTTTTTTTATATATTTTTACATACCAAGCACAGTTTCTACTCTCTCCTCTCCTGCCCCTTCCCTCCCCAAAATCTACCCCCATTCACTCATGCTTGTGGGACTCTGGGCAATAGGAACAGGATCTATTCCAAGTGCATGAGCTGTTTTATGTGTGGGAGCATGGGTTGTTCTTGCCTCAAATGAATATGCCAGGCTTTTCTGATCTCAATATGTTAGATGTTCTTCAATAGAATGAGCATTTCCTTTAAAGGCCAAATAATAAATTGTAAATTGTCTTTCGAATAGGCTATAAAAACTACTGTCCTGTGCATTTTTTATAGTTTAAAACATGTGACTTATAGGTGAAGGGTGATAGTTAATATATGCCAACGAGTTCTCTTTTTAACAAGCACATTTGAAATCTTAGGACCCAATTGTGAAAAATTGTCAAATTTTACAGGCACTGTCTAGATCCTAAATATTATTTATGTTTCATTTAGTGTCCCTACAGACAGACACTAGAACATTTCCCAAGCAGTCTTTACAAGAAAATCAGGTGGCACCATCCAACTTTTGGAACATATTTAATTATTTAAGTTCAAAATTTTATTAATTTCTCACATTTTAGAAATATCCCTTTTTAAAATGATATTATAACATTTCTTAAATTTTCACATAGTAGGATAAGCCTTGGCATTTAGTAATGTTCAGAAACTGGCTCCTTTTGTTTGTCATTTCCACTATAGTTTATTCTATTCTTTAATTTGTTCTGCAATCTGTTTTATGAGATGACACCACTGTAGTGTGGTATGGTTTTCAACTCAACATATATATGTATATATACATATATGTGTATATATATATATATATACACATAACTACTAGCTTAAGTCTGTATTGCTGGATTCAGATAATATAAGTAATGACCAGAAAGCTATAATTCATGTAGTCATACCCATAATGCAATGTGATGGCCCATTTTTTTATATATTATCTTAATTATTTCATTAATCTTTAAGGTTTTTTTTTACTAGCTGTGATAACCCATGGTCTTGGAAGAGTTAGAGGGGTGAAAAACCCATTTTTTTCTTGATATCTTAGTGAAGAATTTAAGTAAAGAAGTATAGCAAGGAGGGGCAATTGTAGCAAATGAAGAAAAGGCTTTGAAAATTATGTAGAAAATTTTCTGCAATGGATACATAACACACTAAAACACCTACTTAATTTTCCTTTACCTTCAAACTACATTTGCCTAATTTAAAGCTGGAAGGATAGAATAATATATTATAGTCTCAAAGTCTACTCTGTGAGTATATACCCAAAATGTTAATAATACTTTTGGTATTATTCATATATTAAGATACAGAGGCTATGCAAAAATAATTCCTTGATAGACTGATGATATAATCAGCTAATATTGATGGTGTGCGGAACCCATAAAATATCTATTTAAGTATGTAAAGAAAGAGCATATTGATATTTGGAATATGATGCAAACACAAAACCTGTTATATTTTTAAGTGATGTTATCTTCTGCCTTTATGATACAGACATTCAAAAAAAAAAAAGAAAACCAATCCCAAACAATATTTTTTTTTCTAAATTGTACACCTGAGACTGGGTAAAGCTTGATAGCAGAGTGCTTGCCATGCTCATGCCCAAGACCTCTGATTCTATTTCCAATTCCCCTACCTAGAAAAAAAGGACAGATGAGAGTGTGAAATATTAATGAGTGTACATATCACATGTCAGAAAGCATGTTTCTACCACCTTCAATTAAAAATGTTCCTATGTATTCATGGTTCATTTACTTGCTTTATGTTGATGTATTTTTTCTCATTTTCAATAGAAAGTATGATAATCAAAGTATAATATATGCAATGTCTTCTATCTTGTGTCATATCGAGCAGTTAAACCAAATATGTACTCTATTAATCAACTAACCAAGCCAGGAAGGGCTGAAGTTGGAAGTTGATCTCAGCAAGGCACTCTTTTCAGTCAAGACTCGTTTATTGTAAATAGGAGCTGGCTATAAACATGCACCACACTGTGTATGCAGAAAAGGCTGCCCGCCGTGCTTTTGTATGACTTCTTTTGCAAAGGCTTAAAAAAGTAGTCCCCTCTACATTATAACATTCAGTATTTGTCACTGTGTAGCCCTTAAGATTCCTGAACAATAAATGAATGTTTGATTAGAAACCAAACAGAAAAAAATAACACTCAATTGTCAGATGTTGAAAATGAGATTATTAGCTTTAAAATGGATAAGAATGTTTCCAAAATAATAGCCACTCTATGACTAAGAAATTAGCATAAACATTAGTTTTAAATACTAATTATGTTCAAGTGTAATTTTCACTGTGATATGCTAGTACAAAATTAACTTCATAGGAGTGTAATATGTATAGAATTATTATGGTTTATGAAAGACTAAAGACAATATCTCTTTAGGCTTTTCTTCCACACATTTCTCAGAATTAGCTCCCCACATTTACTCATTTCAATGCCAACTGTAGCAATCTTTAAGAAAAGAAAGAATGATAAAAATGAGAGCAGTTCTGAAAGAGGAGAGAGCAGGAGAGAGAAAGAAAGGAATAGATAGAACATGAAACACATAAAAACATTCAAATGAACATGTGTCTAAAAATCAAATCTTTTATTCTCTGCAGACAATATTAATGAACCAATACAAATAAGCCATATCAATAATCATCCCATAAATATAGGATTATTTCATTGATAGATATTGAATTTGAGCCACTTAAATTTGCCTCAATTTGGTTTTCCATGAAAATTTAGAAATCCATCCAAACAATGTCACTTGTGTTCACTAAAAGTTCCTGATGTATTTCCTTTATTTAGTTCTAAATCTATAATCACAAAACCTGTCATGGTAATTGGTAAGAAGATATGAAAAGAAAGAATTAAATTAGAAAAAAGTGTGTTATAGGTCCCTTCTAAAATTTTACCATTTCAAAAAATGGTATGCATACAGCAGGTGTATAAATACCCTTTAAACTTAAGTGCCCCAAACACAAGTCTTTAATTTTGATAAGCTTATTTCAAGAAAAGACACCACACCCAGTTTGTGCAGTACTGTCAACTGAACCCAGGAATTTGTGCATACAGAGCATGCATTCTTCCTCCTGGGCTACACCCGGAGGTATCTGTAACTTAATTATATTTTTAAATGGTGTGTGAGTGCATGTGTTTGCACATGTGTGTGTGCATATATGTTTGTGTGCACATGTGTGTGCACATATGCATACATGTGTATGTGTATGTGTATGCATGTGTGTATGTGTGTGTGTGAGTTGAGATATGTTGCATTTTGATGGATAGTTTTTAATTGTCAGCTTGCCACCACCTGAAATGACCAGGGAATAAAATAAACCTCAAGTGGTGAATTGTCTAGATTATATTGGAAGGTGTGCATGTCTGTGAAAAACTGTCTTGATTGTTAATTGATTGATTAAGACCCATTCTGAATTGTTGGAAATATTTCACAGTTTTGTCCATGAACTACATACAAGTGAAGAAATATCTCAAAAAATATGAATATATTTTTTTCTAAATTTATTCATTTATTTTACATCCTGACCATAGTTTTCCCTCACTTGATGCCTCCCATTCCCTCCCCCACCCACCTCCCTCTTTCACTCTTCAGTTTCTGTTCAGAGAGGGGAAAAACTCCCATGGATGTCAACCAAGCATGTTATGTCAAGTTGAGGTAAGACTAAGCTCCTCCCCTTATATTAAAGATGGGCAAGGCAACCCATAATCAGAAATAGGTTCCTTGCCAGACAGTGGCAGTACATGCCTTTAATCCCAGCACCCAGGAAGCAGAGGCAGGTCAATCTCTGTGAGTTTGAGGCCAGACTAGTCTGCTAGTTCCAGAGCAGGCTCCAAAGCTACAGAGAAGCACTTTCTGAAAGAAAAAAAAAATAGGTTCCTGGAAGCCAACTAAAATGTTCAGGCAGGCCCTACTCCCCCAACTAGGTGTATCAAAAATAGATCAAATTATACAACTATCATACATATATAAAGTGCCTAGCTTGGTACCCTGTAAACTCCCTACTTGTAGGTACAGAGTTTATGAGCTCCTATGAGCACAGGTGAATTGTTTCTGTAGGTTCCCTTGTAATGACCTTGATCTCTCTTACTCATACAATCCTTCCCTCTCTTCAGGATTCACTGAGCCTGGCCTTGTGCTCACCTGTGATAATTAAATGGCAAGACTAAATTTTAGTAAGGAACAGTTTCAAACATTTATTTTCTTTGCCTCATATGTCTCTGTTTCTTACATTTCCCTTTCATTGAAAATAAATTCTGGTCTTATACAATATATCCTAACCATAGTTTCTCCCCCTCTACTGCTCCCAACTCTTTTGCATCTCTCCTTCCCTCCAGATCCAATCTCTGACTCTCATTAGTAAAGAGCAGGCTTCTAAGAGATAACAACCAAACAGCACAAAGCAAAGTACAGGAAGATGAAGCAAAAATTTTCATATAAAATTATAAAAGTTGGACACAGCAACCCAAAAGGAGGAAAAGAGTCCCAACAGCAGGTATCCACTCATTCTCACAGTCAGGAGTTCAATAAAAATGCTAAGTTAATAGCTATATTATATATGCACAAGACCTAGTGTTGACTCATGTAGGCTCTGTGTTTGTCACTTTATTCTCTGTGAGCTCATATGCACCTTAACTAGTTGATTCAGAGAACCTTATTCTCCTGGTATTCTAATCCTCCCTGAACTCTGAGAGGAGGAATTTGACATAGACCTCTCTCTCCATATAACATCTAGTTATGGATCCCTGTATCTGTTCCTATATGCTGCTGGAGGAAGCCTCTCTGATAATGACTGAACTAGATACTCAACTATTGTGCAAGCAGCCAACCAGTGATTTTGACCCAGGTTGACTCCATAGGAAAGAACCTACCCGCAAAGGGTAACAAAGAACTAGAGACTAGAGAGCCCAGAGACCTAGTATAAAAGAAATCACTACTAGTAAAAAACATTCTGTTAAATGATATCTATATTTTAACTCATTAATTCTATAAATGGCATATATATATAAATAATGGTTATTGTATCAGAATATTTTCAATATTGTTTCTTCTAAAGACTTAAAATAAGCAGGTATCCCAGTTTTGATTGTCTAAGTTTCTTTATTGCTATAAATGCCTTTAAATCTTCTAATCAGGCAATAGCTTGTGGTAGAATGCTCTACACAATATCTTCTGAGAAAGGTTTATTTAGGGACTTATGAAAAGTAGGGCATGAATATTTAGATAGCAATAATGTCCTAAGAATCAAACTGGGAGTATAAGGGTATTAATAGAAAAGTGAAATGGAAAATAAAGGTCGATTTGATTTGGTAAAAGTAACAACATGCATGCTGCCAAGCATAAAATGAATCAGGTACAGAGTGAGAAACAATTGCCTTTCTTCCCTACTGCCCCCCCAAAAGGGAACACATAATGAATTCGAAATTTAGTCAGTCAAAATAGATTGTTCATGATGTATTCATTCAGATACTAAGACTAATCACATAGAATCAAGGATTTTTAATTACTATGAAACTTTAAAGGCAGAATAGGAAAACTTTCTAGCTAGTAGATTAAATTCAGCTTCTAGAAATACATAAAAAATAGTCAAATAAGCCGGGCGGTGGTGGCACACGCCTTTAATCCCAGCACTCGGAAGACAGAGGCAGGCGGATCTTTGTGAGTTCGAGACCAGCCTGGTCTACAAGAGCTAGTTCCAGGACAGGCTCCAAAGCTACAGAGAAGCCCTGTCTCAAAAAACCAAAAAAAATAGTCAAATAATAATTTTACCTTTCTACTCTACCTAGTAGATCTCCTGGATGTTTACTTTTTATCTCCTAATGCAATACCAATTTATCTTAAACTTCAGTTTAATTTGAATTGGTGCAAAATTCTCACCTTTGAAAAGTAAAGGCTATTTTGTGAAACATGCAAAGGTTCTTGTTTTGTTTGTTTCATTTTTAAAATGTTTTACTCAACTCAAACAATTTCTAAAATTTAATTCATAAATTTATGGTAGGTTGCATTCCACTTATGTCAGCATAATTTTTTAGCATCTGTAGCAATACTAGGTTAGTTCCACGTTCCAATTTCTTATTCCTGTATATTTCCTGACTTCCTAATTATTCCTAAATGACCTGGCATGTCAACTAAGTTTCTCACCAATCACAACCTCAAGACAGCTTTAAAACGCATCCCAAGACTTCTGAACTTGAATAGCAAAGAGCCTTATTATTGCTGTTGCTACTTCACACCATCCTCCACTTTCCATGTTATTGAACATACAATGTCTATTTCACCTCAAACTAACAAGATGTACTTTTATCACTAATTAAAAATACTCAGAAAGTCAAGTATATGTTGTCACATACTCTAGTTATATTTCACAGACTTTGGCTACCTCCAACCTCATTGAAAACGTGTTCAACCAAACTCTAAAGAAAGTACAAAGCAAGATTTATTAATCCAACAGTAACTGTAAAAGGCAATCACGAACACTGACAGTTTGAAGAGCAATAGTCAAATAGTTCTGAGATTACATCATTTTATCTACTCTACTCATAATGGTCTATATCATTTTTCTCTTTGCCACCTGACTGATGGGTTTAAATATGTTTATTTCTCCAAAGTTTTACTTAGAATAAACTTAATAATTGTTCCATTTTTATACAATTTTTCAAGGTCTCATGACTGACCTCATGACAAACCTGTTAGCTATTGCATCATGGTATTCCAATTTTATTACGTTTTGTTATTTTTAAACTAAAACATAATCATAAACTATGGAGCTAAAATTTTATATAATTTTGCAGGCTGCACAAACAGGAACAGGATTTGAATTGAAGGAACATCTAGTGACAGATAAATCTCTGGTGTCTTACCTAACTGTTAAAACAATAACTAGCAGGCTGGAGAGATGACTCAGGAGTGAAGAACACTGCCTGTTCTTCCAGAGAAGCCAGGCATAATTCCCAGCACCCAAATGACAGCTTCCAACTGTCTGTAACTGCAGTTCCACGGAGTTCAACACCCTCACCTAGACACATGTGGGCAAAACACCAGTCAATACTCATAAATTATAAAAATAAACAAAAAAATTAAAAAGCAAAAAAAGCTGTTCTAAAAACAATAACTAGAAAAAAGTAAATTTATAATAAAATCTTTAATAAATCAATGAAAAACTGAGTGGTTAAGAGATGAGGATTAAATGTGAGCTTGGTCTATATATTTAATTGTTCTGTCTTCTGTGATTTAAATATGCTGCTTATGGCTCTACAGGGAACTTTCTCTTATTCTCAGAATCTTGAGCAGACAAGTGTCTTCCTTAACTTTCTCTACTGTACCTAAAACTTTCTCTACTGTAGAAATAAAATTACAACATGATTTATTTAAGTATAATATGTAAAGGCATGCATATATTCTCATGGTAAGTATGTATCATTACTATACATATGTAAAAGTTCTATTCCAAAATAATTATGCCAAAGATCATAATATCAGAAATATTTCATATAGTAAATAAACAGCTTTAAAGTTTAAGCATGTAGGTTAAGCTAATGATATAACTGAACCACTATTTTGTTCCATGATTGTATCTCGCTATATAGCATACTTCAATGGAGTAAAAGGAGATGTGTTGATAAAAAATGGAACAATGATAACTGCTCTAAGTATAAACAGACAAAGAATACTGTAAAGTGTTCTTAAAAGGAAATCACCTTTTTGAAGTAGAAAATGTCAATAGCAATGTAATATTATTTCTGGAAGATGATAAAGTTATAGGTTTTCAAAGAAGTGTGTTTCTCTAATGTTGAAGAATCTTTTTTCTTCAACACAAACAGTTTTTTTTTCTGTTGGAAAAAATTGGATATTGGAAAATAGAAGTAATAATTTGTCTATATGTTTGCATAAAGAAGTCTCAGTTAGATTTTAGAAAGAATTAAAATTAGTGAGCTAGAGATATGCTCACTCAGTAAATGCTTGCTTGCAAGGATGAGAAACAAAGTTCAGATTCTCAGAAACCACAGAAAATCTGGGCACAACAGACCATGTCTGACATATCATGTTTGGTCAGCAGAGACAGGAGACTCTTAAGGCTTCAGAGACAGCCAAACTAGAGGAATTGTTGAGTTCAAAGCTCAATATGAGACCGTGCCTGAAAATAAGGTGCAGAGGTGTTAGAAGAAACTAACTTCTGTACTCCACACACTAACACACATGCACTGAACACACACACACACACACACACACACACAAATTATAGTTTTGTAAGTGTTGAGTCTCTTAACTAGGCTCATGAGGCTTTTGATTCATTTTAGGAAACTAATCAGAATGAATTTACTTTACTGGCTAATCATATCTCTAAGTAATATCAATTAAAATTTACTTTTCACATGAATGTAAAGAGTGACTGATCTAAAGACAGTGTGAAGCAACACTATAGGTTGATGTAGACATAAAATATTAGTGACCTCGTGGCACTGGAAGAATAATGATGAAGTAAAAGTTTTCAGCCTTTGATAGCTGCTAGTCTTTTCAGATCTGTATAAGCAGTATAACCCCTTTAAGTCATACATTCTAAGTAAGTCTTCAGCCTTCTGTTTTATAATTATATTTGTGATTGAGAATGTGCTTTGCTGTGGAAAGAGAAGCAGCTAGGGAAACAAGGCCTCCATTCTCTTTGAATATCACTGCATATTTATCCATCCCACTTCTGCCACCCACTATCAAACCTCCAGTAATTCACAGCACGTTATTATCTCCCTCTCCCTCACACACTCCTGAATGCTCTATTGATGGATGAAAGGGCTGAAACAGGGTGGTTAACTTGATTTCATTCTCTTGAATTTTCTAGGATTCTCTGATGGTGGCGATGGTGAATTTAGTAACAAAGATGAATGATTCTGATACCAATAAAGATAAAGCATTCTGCATCCACATTCCCACCGCCTTTCAGCTCAGACGGTTCCTCCATTGGTGTAGTTTCAAAGTTCTATTAGGTGAAGTGTCCGTCGGAAGAAACACATAAGCCTTTGGATTAGGTGTTTGCAAAAATCATAACCTACATCTAGAAATGACTTGTATTCCATTATTACATTTTCTTCTAAAACTGTTTTTAATTTTCAAATCCAACCAAATATATGTTCTATATGCATAACTAGTGTGATGTCTGTTAAGTAGAAAATAGTTATAGATAATATACATAGATAAATATACAAATTTTGCTCTTTGTCATTATTGAAGAAAATGCTATAAATCATCATAAAATTATTTCTCATCTGAACTTTACAGTTTAGTCCTGGAAAATCATTGCAGAATGGCCTATTTAAATAAACTTCCAGCAAAATTAGGAATAAAGTTGCTTACTGAATACCAAAAGGTTATATGCATTTTTTTCTATTTTTCACATAGAACAAAAAAGTTGCATTGAATAGTTTCACCATCAGTAAGAATGAGAAAATTGAAACAGATTTAAATTTATTTTTCATAAGTTTGTTAAAAAAATAAAATGTAGCTCGGCATATCTGAAGAACAAATCTATTTAAACTCAATAGGACACTTATCTCTTTCTTTCCCTGAGGCAATACAGCCTGTCAGCTACTGAATAGAGTAGCATATAGCAATTACAGTCATATTAAAATGACAAAATTTAGATTCTAAAAGGGTTAGAGGACTATGAAATGAAAGAAAAGAGGATTAGAAAATACAGATGTGCAAGAAACAAAGCCATTAACAATCATCCCTAAACCCAGGAGAATAGGAAGGTGCATTAAAGGCACTGGATGCGGCTTTACCATCATTTATGTCAGGTGTTTAGGGGTTGCCGAGCTTTTGATCTCAATTTCACCTTAACAAAAATAACAATGCTTTTCAAATTCTATATTTGAAGTAAAATTATTTAATAAGATTTTATTTATTTTATAATAGACCCAGTCAGATACAATGTCACAGTTGAAATATGCATGTTCCTCTCACATGTGCATGGTGACTTCTAATCTATAAGTAGCTAAGGCCAAAAGAGTAAACCTGTGGAAGTCGTTAGCTTGTGGTGTTGGAGCTCAGGGGAGTAGATTGTATTCCCTCATAAAAGAAACCCAGGAGACTCACTCATTCTCTCCTTCTCAGTGTGAGTTCAATTATAGCGAAAAGATGGTCATGGAGAAAATGGAGGTCTCTGATTTTAGGGGTATAGCCTTAAAACTCTGGAGCCAAGATTTCTTTTATTGTAAGCTATCTAATTAATTACTACTGCCAGAGAAGATTAAGATGCATGAGAATGTAGTACAAAATCAGAATGTACTTGTCTGTATATGGATATGCTCTTTCCCCAGTGGGATTTAAGAACTGCAGGCATTGCATGGACGAGTTGGAGTATTAGAGAATTGAAAACTAATGGGAGGTCAAGTGGAGCCTCTGGTTTCAGAAAGAATTAACTCGGAGAAACTCAAAACTTCAGTTAGTTCATAGAGAGTGTTAACATTAAAAAGACTTGACCCTTCCTTTGTATGGCTATCTGACTTGAGAAGAAATCACTCCTTTTCATATACACACCTACCCTCTGTGGTCCAACCATAGTGATGTCCTTAGGAAGTTTAATGTCCTAGAACCTCAAGAATATTGAACTGTGGTTCATCTTCTCTACTTAACAAAGATACCCAGCCTCACTCATATCATTAAGATAATGAACAGCTCAAAAATAGAAATATTTGATATTGAGAAGGGATCATTGTTATAACTTTATCTAAAAACCTATAAGTAGTTTTGAGAGTGTATCACAAAGAGAAGTGGGAAGATCAGAGCAGAAGCAGGCTAGACAAGCTTGGGATGCTGTCAGCAGAGTACTTTGGGTGATTCTGGGGATGACTAAAGACTAGGAGGGGATGAGACAAGACAGCTTCTGCAAGATAGTCTGTCCTAGTAAAGTAACAAGAGCAGAAGCAAAAACCTAATGAAGAAGAAAACAATGATGGGGAGGTGGGGACGTATCTGGGAGGATTTGGGTGATGGGGAATATGAATATGATCATGAGGCATTATATGAATTTCTTTTAAAATTAATAAAAAAATATATAAAATGCTTGCTGCCTTTTGTTTATGCGCTGGAGCTGGATGAGCGCTGAACTTTAGAACAATAGAGAAGCAGATGAATTTCTCAAAGTATAAAAGGAACTGTATATGCACTTTTGACTGCTTTTAGCCTTGCTTGAAAGCAAAAGGAAGCTGAGCATAGAAGTCTGAAAAATTCAGTTAGACAAGCAATAAGACAACATGTAAAAATATGATTAATAGATCACTTTCTAAACAGATTTGCTGAACAAATGGTGGATGCAGGCACCAACTGACAAGACAACAGGAAAGAACTGTGGCAGTATTTCAAAAGTTGTTGAATTAACCACCCTATAACATAGGTTCTAGAACCTTCCAGGATAAGACCATTTTTCAAAAAGTATTCTCATAGATTTGAATCACAAAATCACCTCAAGATTTCGTGTTTCTGGTAGACCATGCACTGTGACATTGTTTAAATTTTGTTGGAGACCATGGATTTGGATTTATTCCACTTTGACTAAAGGTCAGAGATTTCAGGCCTGTTTTTCTCCTTCTAGGTTATAACAGGAGGTTTAACCGTGGATGTGGCTGCCTACAGGATGCTTGTCCTAAGAAGTGATTGCTGTGTGTCCTGCTTAAACAGAATACTTCACTAAAGAAACCTGATAAGGAAACTTGATGTTTCAGGTACTCTCTTCTCTGTATCATGATAAAGCAGCCTTTTCCTTCTTCCCTTCTGGATTGTGGTATATAAGGGATATGAAGAATAAACGTGGGTGGATTTAGTATTCACTGGGTTGTCCTCCCAAATCTATTCTGTGTCTCTGTATATTTTGTATCTCTGTTTTTTTTTCTTCCTAACATTTCTAATACACATACTCCCTCTGTGAAACATACAAACCATTGAGACTGGACTCCAACAGATGTCACCCCAACATAGGACCCTGAAAGATGACCCTCAACATGGGACTCATGAAAAATTTTTCCAAAGCATTGTTCCTACAGGTGACAGACCTTGGTAGACCCCATATGAAGTTGTATTTTCTGATACATAGAATATTGGAAGTGGTTATTGTGGTGGCTTTCACAAAGATTGTAATGAAATGTCTGTCTGGCCATGCTGGAGATTGCTAGCTTAAGAGAGCCCATGAGAAGGAGAAGCATAATAGAAATATAAGAGAAGAAAAGTAGTTAGGTCCCTGTAAATGTGGAACTGCAATAAGTAATGGCTGAATGATAAAGCTACATGAAACATGTAACACCTGTCTAAGATAACAAGTGGCCTATAGCAGAAGTGGACAGTGGCCTGTAGCAAAATTGGACAGCCTAAAGACATGGGACCCTAACCATATCCTAAAGCCAGATTTGAATTTTTAAGATTGTATGTTTATGTCTTAAATGATGACCTTGAATGGATAGATTATACCTTTTGATTTACCTATATTACTGCTTTCTCTCTTTTGTAACACTGATATACTATTATGTTTTAGAAGTATGTAACATTTTATTTTTATTTTATTTGCTTGTTTGTTTTTCAATTCTGCTATTTAACTCAGGATTTTATAAATAATAGAAAGTAGACTATCACTAAATATAAGCCCCAGGACCATAAATGCATTTATGACTTTACAAAAACTCAGATAATTCTCATAGAATCATGAGGTCCTTCCCAAGGAATGGTAATTATACAAGGACTGAAGCTGGTCCTCCAATCACTCTGACTAAATGTCTACTGGAGTGACCCAACTATCTTGTGCTTGGTTCCTTCATTGCACTATTAAGGACCAAGTAGTTGTTGGTGTCATGTCCTTAAAACCCCAATGCAATAAGCTAAATTAAATTCATTTTTAAATGGATCTATATATCCTTAAATATTTTATTATAGTAAAAAAAACTCCATAAATCCATGCTCTGCCCTCATGTGGCCTTTATTATTAAATCTTCTATTCCTATTTTACCTTTCTTGCAAGTAATGACTAAATAATGACTGTGAACATTAATCTCAATTATTAACTTGTTAGAATTTAAAATTACCATGAAAATGCATGCTTTGTATGTTTATAAAGGCATCTCCAGAAAAATTTAACTGAAAATAAAACACCCAGATAAAGTATGGGTGGCAACATCTCATGAACTTGGGAGTCCAGACTAAATGAAAAGAAAATAAGATGAGCATCAGCAAGGCACAATGGAAACAGATACCGCAAGCTCTTGTGACATGACTCTTTACCGTAGTCTGCTAGCCTCTCAAACTGGGAAGCAGTGAACCATTCCTCCCTGAAGTTTCTTTTTCCCATATTTGATCACACCAATGACAAAGATAATTAAAATAATAAAGCATCCCTATTAAATATGGTAATTTTCTCATAAAGTATTTTTCTGTTTTATACTAGTATGCTCTATTCAATGTCATGCCCACACCCTTTAGGTTTTCTAATTTATGACAGTTTCTCAGATGTTATTCTTACATAAGTTTGCATGTTGACTTTTATTGGGAGTTTACTTCATTAGAATGAAATTATGGATTTTTAATAGAATTTAAGAAAAATAAAATATGATATTTTTCATATCATATAAAAGCATGTACCATTAGTGATTTAGTACTTATAATCACCAGAGTATAGTAACATTTCTCAGGTTCCTTGAAAGTAATCACTCACTCACCTGAGAAATCATCCAATACTCTTTGGAAAGAAGTTGATATCCCCAGCTCTCAATTAAAAAGTCAGGATATTGAAAGGAGAGGGCTTCATCCCAGCTTAATTCCAGCACTTGGGAGGCAGAGGCAAGTGGATCTCTGTGAGTCTAGGCCTTCCTGGTATACAAAGTGAGTTCTAGGACAGCCAGAGCTATTACTCAGCTGTTTGTTTTCAGTCTCAAGAAAAAAAATCATTAAAAAAGGAATAGATAAATAAATAAATACATAAGAGTAATAATTTATGCTTGCTCTCTTTAAGTGTAGAATGGATATGTGTGTGTATGTTTGTATGTGTGCATGTATGTATGTGTCTGAATGCATAGATACCTTTCAAATCAATATGATTCATATGCATATATTCAATATTTTCCATATGCATATATAACCCAATATAAAATGGAGGAAAGAATGCAAAAGCATGTCTTAACATGATACAAAGACCAAACAGGGCAATTACCTCTTCAGTACATGAAGCATCAAGCAGCTATATTCTGAGTAAAATATTCTGTTGTTTAGGCAGGATATGCAGTGACCACACCTTACGCCAAGTATCCTGTACGCAGGAAATCTTTGGGTCAAACCTCCTGTCTTATACTTGACGGATCAGGAATATGATTGAAATTTTTGATCTCTGGTCAAGGTGGAATGTGTCCACCTCTGTGGGCCATCTTAATATCCAAAACATCAAAAGACCACACCCTAGGTTAAGAGATCTTGTTAGTAGCCACACCTTAAGTCAAACCTCTTGTCAATAGCATTCAAGGAACAAGAGTAGGCCAGAAATCTCTGACCTCCAGCAAAGGTAGAACAGGCCTCTTCTTTTGGCTCCCACACTTTTAGATTAAAATTGAATGCAACTCATCAAAAAATCTATAGCATAAGCATGCATGATGCAATGGGACAGCATGATCATTTATCAAAATAATAAGTAGGTTCTACCAGAGGGTCCACTTGATCGCCAGCAATCATTTGACAGGGTTTACCACACCAATCTTTTTACATAAAACTGTAACTGAAAACAGCTTCAAATATATCTTTTGTTGCTAAGTTAGAATGTTTCTTTGTAGTCTGAGCTATTTGCCAATCTCCTTTCAAAGTCACTGTACAATCTTACACCAACCTTTTCCTTCTGCTCCCATGAAGCCAGAAATCTTGCTACACTTGAGCAATATGTTTTAGTGTAGAGAGTCTTCCATTATGTACTCAGGCTCAGTTTTTAGACCTGTGCTTCAGTTTATCAGTTCCTAAATGAAAGGAAATCTAGAAACATTACACCTTTTGTAAATGTTCTTCTATCTGGGTTTGTTGGTTCATGCCTGTCTTATTGTATCTGAGGATAGTAGGGTTTGTAGATGAAAATCCAATGCCAGTCTGGGCCCATAGGAAGCTCCAAGTCACCCTGGACTACAGAGAGATTGTATTTAAAAACAAATGTTGTATTTAAAAATGAAACGTTGGGAAAAAACCAATATTTTTATTGGAATCAGTTTAAATGTTATAAGACAGTGTTGGTCAAATTATATTCAAATTATATTCACTGGCCTAGCACTAGCAACATTATGGGAGAACACTCTAAAAATGCAAGCAGTTAGAATGCACACAAGACTTGCAAGTAGCAAAGAGTCTGTTTTACCAATTCTGCTAGTGGCTCCGATATAACTTACATCTGAGAATCTCTGCTTTATGTTGTGTACAATTTTTACATAATTCTGTTATGTGTGTGTATATGTATATATATATATACAATGTACTGTTTCAGAACAGTGTTTTCATGCTTATGAATAACTATGAGCATTTGTTTTGTCTGGCTATCTGGAACTGTAGAAAGAATTATTCAGTATTCCTTTATATTCTGATGGAAGCTAATATAAATATGAATGGAAGTGGTCTACAGAGTTTTTAATGAATTTTTAGTAGACATTTGGAATTTAAATTTACCTATTAGTTGATACATGTAAATATGAATAGGACCAAATCATCAATTTTAACTCTTTCATGCACCCAAATTCTACAGAGTTAAACATAACTGAAATGCTTTCTCTGAATCAACTTTAATATTTTTGTGGATTTGGGCAAACAAATAGATGCTATTTTGTTTTAAAACGTATTTTCAAATAACATCATATTTTCTCTTTTGTCTTCATGTCTGTAAGAGTCACAATATGAAACTCATGTCATTATCTATCCTTAAGTTTACATGTTTTCTCAGATGATGAAGGTTTAAAAAAACATTCTTGGTTGCTTTAGAGCCACTGGTTAGATGGCTCCATGAAACAGGCATTTACCATCATTCTGAGAACAGGAGTTCCATTTTCAGGACCACATGGAGTAAAGGGAAAACCAATCCCCTGTCCTCTATGCACATACGAACGAACACACATAGATACAGACACAGACACAAACACCCACAAACAGACAGAGACACTCACACAGGCATACACACTACTACCACTACCAGTATTACTATCACTACTACTAATAAGTAGACTCTAAAGAAAAATTATGTATACTTTTGGTAGAAACAAGCAATGACAGTTCAGAATAAGAGAACTAAGAGAACGGGTAATCTCTGCAAGTAACTTTTAAAATATCAGAAAAATTCTTTATAAACAAAGTTAATTTTGGAGAGCCAAAATTTTTCATAGTGTGTTCTACTAGGACTCCTGTATAAAGCACACATTTATGAATGACATATCTCATATAATGTGTCAAAAATGTTAGTTTCTAGAATCATCTTGTTGGTTGACCCTAAAACTGGAGATACTGAATTATCATATTAAGCAAACTCATTCATATAATCTTTCCTATTTCTGTTCAGGGAGAGAACATTTCCTTTGTGGGCTCATATTGATTTACATATGTCACTGGAATAACAGTGCTGATGATCTAAAAGGGTTCTATGTTGTAACCATGAGACAGAATTTTAAAGTGGTGACCTGCTACATTATTAGCATTCAAAGAATTACAATGTGTAAAAAGCTATTGATTTTCAAATTTACTTATTTACTTCTTAAAAGATATAATACACTGGAGAGTGTGGACATTGCATTCCTATTATAAAAATTTTTTTATAAAAGTTAATTAAATACTTTGACCAGACAGCAATAAATGTACAATAGGGTTCAATGCCATAGAAGAAAAGAACAATTGCAACTTTTGATCTTTACTAATTTTTGCCCTTGTGTTATGAGGAAAATTAAAGAATATTTAAAGCAGAGTATCTCACTAATCTTTTGAAATTTTGTGCTGCCAGTGTGGTTTTATGTGGCAATGTGAAGAGTCATTGTATTCTTTTATAAAAACCTATTTTTCCATATCAGCATCATCCTTCACAGAAGTCCAGCAATAATTTCTTAGCAAAGAGGCCCTGGGAAAATTAATAGAGAAAAAAATGTTATCCTGAAAAGAGAAATCTGTTGATGATAACCAAATTCTGAAATCTATTAGTTCAGTATAAATTGTTAAAGAAAAAAATGTGTGAAATATATTGAATCAGATCAACAATGTAAGCAAACGAAATTTATAATAGCCATGTTTAATGTTATACTCCTGTGTTCCCACAAATGAATAGGCTGAGGCTGAGAGTACCTAGAAATTAGAGAGTCTGAGCTACACAGTAAATTCTGAGCCAGCCTGGGCTATAGTGTAAGATCCTGTCTCAAAAACAATAATAATAAGAATAAAAGAAAAGGATGTAAATAAATAAAGACATACTATTTATAATTTTTGTTTTTTAATTTAGTTAACTTTATTCTATGTTCACTGGTGTGGTAGCATCTGATTCTGTGGAACTGGTGTTATAGACAGTTGTGAGCTGCCATGTGAGTGCTGGGAATTGAACCCAGGTTCTCCGGAAAAGCAGCCAGTGCTCTTAATTTCTGAGTCACTTCTCCATCCCTATAGTAATGTCTAAATCAAATGAGTAAACAATATTTCCTATATCTCATAAATTTCATTTTAAGTTTTAACAAGAAACATCATTAGATTTTATTCTACAAAGAAACTCAGAAAAGTGTATATATTCCCTTGACCATCTTATATAACCTTCTCTTTGGGAGATGTCTAAATCTTTACTTGACTATCAACTTTACAATATATCTATCAAGGTTTCTGGCCTACCATGTGGTAGAGAACATTCATTTTATTTATTTATTCATGTATTTAATTATTTAATTTGGTTTTTTCGAGACACGGTTTTTCTGTAGCTTTGGAGCCTGTCCTGGAACTTGCTCTTGTAGACCAGGTTGGCCTTGAACTCACAGAGATCCCCTGCCTCTGCTTCCCGAGTACTGAGATTAAAGGCATGTGCCACCACTGCCCGGCCGGGAACATTCATTTTATTCAACTCAATTCCCACTCCTGCTCCCACACATGCAGAATAGCTATTTCATAAGAAAGAAGATGTTCTTATGAAGCCCTATTTTCTGAATACAGAGAAGGAGATTGTTTCTTCTTTCCTGAGCTTCAGAAAGGAAGCTCAGCTTAAGGAAGACATCTTAAGCTCAAGTTTGTCAATTCTGTAATGGTAAATATATTCAATTGTAATATGTGCTGGAAAAATATAGTTTCCCAGAAATGGATGCCAATTATCAGTGACAGCATTTCACTTCATTTTGGAAACAACCTGCTGTTCAGTTGCCTGATTTAATCTTCGTTTGCGTATTTCTCTGCTTTTTATGTAAAATTAGATATAAATTAATATAAAAGTGCTTAGAAATTTTTATGAAATTTGTGAGGGATGTTTAGCAGAGGCAAAGTCTTCTGTCACTATAATGAAATGAGGTACAAAACAGTGTTCCATTTCTGATACCTCACATTGTCCTCTTCTTCTATATATGCTAGCTATATCCTATCTTATTTTGTGTCATTTATTTCCTCACTCCTATTCTCTTCTCCTGTTACTGTTAATCACACAGACATGAATAGTCAAAATTTAAAGCCGTTGAATATACATTTTTATCTTACTCTATTTTGATAACATTAACTCACACATTTCCTTCTAGAATTCTTTAAAATGTTCTTTTCAAGCTGTTAGAGATAAGTGCAAGATAAGTTGATTTAATTTTGAGTATATTCAGATGAAGAAGCCTGTTACCAAATGAATTCTAACCTCTCCTTGCAGATTTTCAGCTTTCCTTTGTATACAACAATATATATTGATTGATGGCTTATTGTTTTTTTTTTTAGCTATATATATTTCCATGTCTTAACTAGGGCATTCAGAACTAGGAAAAAATGGTTCAATTCTTCAAGAAAAAAATTTTAAATGTTCTACAATTCTGAGTAATGAGAATTTTAGGTTTTTGAAGATATATTTAAATTCATATTCCTTTCAGTTTTAGAGTTTGCTAGACATTCAATGAGTGGATCTGAAAATTTTTATACTCTTTATCTGTATTGAATTAAATATAACTATGTTTTATTTCATCAAATATATCTATTGTAAGTACTTGAATTCTCTAACACTAAACCATGTTTAGACATCTAAGAAAACACCTTAAAAATACATCAACTACCCTTGGGTATATTAATGGATTGACCTTATTACATCTAATAGTGTGTTTGTAATTTTTTACAACCATGGTCACTGAAATAAAAAATCAAGATTTTGCTTTTTGTGATCATCCTCCAGGTTATTGCTATTAAACTGTAAATGGTTCAACCAGTAGAAAAGAAAACTTGCCTCTTTTAGGATGCTTTAAAAAGATAATGTTGATTTTATTTTCTTAAATGCCCTTAGTTATGGAACTGACTACCGTGTAATACAAACAAACAACAACAAAAGACATGAACAATAGTCTCATTCTATAATCAGGAAATAAATTGACACAACCATCAGGAGAATTAGAATAGAAACTCGGGGCTGGAGAGATGGTTCAGAGGTTAAGAGCACTGACTGCTCTTCCTGAGGTCTAAAGTTCAATTCCCAGTAACCACATCATGGCTCACAGCCATCTATAATGAGATCTGGTGCCATCTTCTGGCATTCAAGCATACATGGAAGGAATGTTGTATATATAATAAATAAATAAATCTTTAAAAAAATAAAGAATAGAAACTCTTAGAATTATTAGTAATAGAACTAAAATATGTCCTGCTAATATTCTGGATGTGACCAAAGCAAAAGGGCTCACCACTCACAGACTTAACTGCACTTACATGGGGAGTGATGTAGGATTCCCCTCTGTATGCTGTGAATATGTTTTATTACCATTGATTAATAAG
>JAQHUG010000213.1:3287694-3298371 GCA_028555095.1 Dicrostonyx torquatus | reverse complement strand
GTTCACATGTCTGTTTTTATGCCAATACTAAGTTGCTTTTATTACTATAGTTCTATAATAGAGCCTGAAATCAATCAGGTATTGTGATGCCTCCAGATGATCCTTTATTATATAGATTTGTTTTAGTTATTCTGGGTTTTATGTTTTTCCATATGAAGTTGAGTATTGTTCATTTGAGGTCTGTGAAGAATTATGTTGGGAATGCATTGATTCTGTTGGTAGCTTTGGTAAGATTGTTTTACCTATTTCTATGATTAATCTCAAGTACAAATAGTCACTAGATTTCTAAACATCTGCATAGAAGGAAAAAATTTATACTTTATTGATTATATGAAAATTTTTCATAAGTTTATGAGTTTATAAATTCCTTTTCATCTTTTTTACTCTCTGATTTAGTAGTGTTTCAGGATTCTACTTCGATGTCAAAAACACTATGGAATTTTTTATTAAATTCTATGATACCCAAAACATAAAACTATATTCAAATTAAGTCACACTTCCTTTGTCTTCCATACATTATTACTGGAATTGCATATGCTGAGGGTATTTTGGATAATGCAGTACATATGTAACTTATTTTTTGAGTTAGTATTATTTGTTAATGTCTGTTGTCTCCTATATCATCGCGAATCCATCACTCAAACTCTTTTACAAGGAGCTAAGGAAGACCAGTGTGTAAAGCCTTGAGTTAATGTGTATTTTGTCATGGGGACAGCCTCTTGATGACACTGAGATCAATTGACCTATGGCAAATTAACAAAGTGCTACACTTAAGGACCAGACTCAATGGGGTTGACCAAGGTTTCATTGAGAGTCTGAGCATTAGTGTGTACAAAAACTTGCAGCTGTAGTTTTCTGTTGCTCCACACAGGTGTGTACAGCATGAGATCACCTATAGACACTTCAACCCTAAAACTAACTAATTCCTCCCCCTGTACCACACTTAGCATACACACTAAGGATCCAATTTGTAGTGGTGGTAACAGAACTCCATCTGATCTCAATTGAAGTGTACGTGTGTGTGTGTGCATGTATTCACATTTATGAATTTCTTCAATCCCTCCAAACCAAGGTATTAAACCAAGTAGATAATGGCAGCTCTGCTTCTAAAATATAAAGGCATTAGTCAACAACATCCAAAAGAAGAACTAATAGATTTTCACTGACAAAATATCAAAATTTATTATAAAAGTATATCAATCAAGGATGCATAATATTTGTAAGAGATAAAAACATAAAGATTTTAAAAGTAAAACATATATCAAAGAAATAGTGTATATAGCCTAATAATATACCTTGAAACAAAGTTAAATGGTTTAGTCCAAAGCACCAAATCAATTGAAAAGTGATAAGATAATCTTTTCAGAAAAATAACATTTGGGCATTTAGATAGCTGTCTATCTATCACCTTACTTATTCACATATGAGAAAATGTAAAATGCAGTTTTCATATTCCAAAACAGATAACAAAGAGCAACGCATAAAGCTAGAAATCTTCTAAAATGAATCATTAAAAATATAGGTGGTCTTGGACTTAAGTTTTTTTAATTTAACAATAAAAGTAGAATTACTAAAACAATTGAGATTGAGCTTAACAAAAATTAGAAACCCCTATTCTGGTAAATACATTATAAACAATGATAAAGCTCTCTTGAAGAGAACATTTACAAAATAAGTTTTTTAATAATGTATTTTATCAATGATATATAAATTATTCTTAATTAATAATTTTAAAACTCACCTAGAAGAAAAATATTTGGTTAAAATGGAATAAATACTTAAAAAACCTGAAAAGAAGTCTTATCGAATGAGAAATATAAATGACGAACATGACAATTCATGTAATAATATTTATCACTAGTGTGACACTAACACAACATTAATGAGATACCAGTACATATCTGTGATAATGCTTAAGATTAGCAAGGATCAGAGGTGTCTAGAATTTGATAAAAAAATTAACATTTTCAGTGGCTATGTAACTTTCTAAGCCTGTTTTGTTGACAATTTTTTGTGGACAGTTCTATAAGACTATAGGTTTCCAGAGAATATAATTCTCATAAATATTTTCTGAATTGATAAGCTATATGTGCTTTCATGGTTACCTATGAACAAAGCTTCTATGAAAAACTATAAACAATTAAGAAAATATTCAACACATCAGTATTGATCCATTAACTAAGCAATGGAAAAGTGCATTCTGTGAAAAACAAAAATAAACTACTAAGTCCTGAAAGTACACAGAGGGATATCTAAGTACTTTCCCTAGTCAAACAAAGTCACCTTTGGAAAAATAGGTGACTATTTATGGGAAACATACATGAATTGTTATATGTACCAACAGTGTGTCATGATTGTTACTTTATGATGTTTCTTTCCCAAGTCCACAACCACAGTTATGAAACCAGAAAGAAAATTCTAAGGAACTGACACAACAAAGTGAAACCTAGGGGATCCAATGATTAAATACAGCACTTGTCTTGACATTGGGTGGTATGCATGAAGAGAGCAAACAATTTGAAGTACTACTTAAAAAAACCTGAATGAAATATACAATTTAGCACATGCTAAAAATGTAGCATCTTTTGTTTAGCAGTGACCAGTACACTGTATAGATACAGGAAGCTGATGGAGTTGATGAAATTTGAACTAGGTTGGTTTAAGAAAAAGTCATCAAACTACCTACAAAGCTAAAACTGTTAAACAATAAATTTCCTTTAAAATGTACAAATATTGCACCAGCTGGGAAATGTCAATAACAACCTATATGCTCTAATTTTATTTTAAAATGAAAAAATAATAAATATTAATTAATTGCAAAACTAGCAAATATATATAAAAGTTCATTTCTTATGCATATCTGCCTCTCTGCACTGTGTTTAGGAATAAATATATCACTGTCAAGGAGAGTTTTTCCTTTACAGAATGACTCCAGCTTCTCACTAAATTAGAAGACAGGAAATTATATTGGGAATGATACTAATGTTTTATTATCAAATTTCAGGAATAACAACAAATATGAAAACCAATATTAAAAATAAAGTACATATGATATATAAACACAAATAAAATTTAACTGATAAATGAAAAACAAATTACAGTATGAACATGAAATAAAATCTCAGAACATCAGATGATAAAAAATGAATAAGATACAGTTTCTTAAATATAATATCCAAAATGAAATTCTTACTAGGGTTGAATTCATATATAGGAGATATACTATAGCCATTATCAATTAATTATAATGTTTAAATTTTATATTATGATTGAAGCAATCAATTAACCATATATACTTTAAATTTTTAAATAATGTATAAGTCGGTTAACTGCACTAATATACATTTATAAATCTTAAACACTGGCTAAGTTTTGGTTCACATTAAATAGAGCAATAAATAAACCGATTCGGGATTTGTGAGGTTTGATGTTAAATATCTAAGTAGTGGAGTTTGTTTTTTGTTTTTGTTTTTATTTTTGTTTCGTTTTTTGTTGTTGTTTCTGGCATGTTTACACTCTATGCAGCTTCAAGGCTTGTTGTGACTCCACCTTCTTTCTCCCAGCATTCAGTTTAGTTTTCCCCTCCTAACTCTACTCAGTCCTAGCACAGGCCAAGGCAACTTCTTTATTCATTAACCAATAAAGCAGCACACATGCAGAAGGACTTCCCATACCAACTGTCTAATAACATTGTTTTACATGTATATTTTATAGAAAATATGCTGTCTAATTTTCATTTTAGGAATTATGAAAATTCTAGAAAAATTGATTTGCTCAGTGTATAAGGAAATGTCTGTATTTGAATATTTGAATATCTATTTTTGACTGTTTCTTTGTGCCATTTTCCTCCCTGACATTGGATATATGACTGCTAACTTACTTAAACTATTCTGTACCAATGTGACAAATGGATTTGATTTCTCCCTGGCACACAATTTATATTTTTCTCAAATATATTTTAATATATTTCTTAAATATATTTTCTCAAATATATTTAAGAAACAATTTAAGAATTGAAAAGTGAAATAAAAACAATAAAGAAAACACAACTGAGAAAATATTGGAAATGGAAAATATAGGAAAATGATAAGGAACCATAAATACAAGCATAAAAAGTAGAATATAAGAGATTAAAAAAAGAATCTCAAGTGTTGAAGATAGTATAGAGGAAATAGACTCAACAGTCAAAGAAAATGCAAAATCTAAAAAAAGTTTATCACAAAATATCTAGGAAATATTGAACACCATAAAAAGACAAAAACATAAGAATAGTAGGGATAGAAGGAGAAGTCTGACTCAAAATCACAGAAAAATGTTCAACAAAATCATAGAAGTAAATTTTCCAACCTAAAGAAAGATATGCATATGAAGTTATAAAAAGCTGATATATGGATTTAAAGAAAGAAACTGTTTCCATATATTAAACCTTGCTAAATAAAATCAAGTGTTTATTTAATTTAAGACATGAAGAAAGAATAATAGAGCTGTGGGGAGGCATTCTGCTGCTGGGGCCCTGCTGATCTGTGGTGATAATATCTCAGTTTATTATTATTTATAATTCCTTTAGTTATTCTTTATTTTATTTATGTGTCTGTTCACATTTGAAGTTTAAGATTACCTTTCATTTTCTGCATAGAATATTGCCTACATTTTCACATGACTTGCATTTAATCTGTATTTGGCTTTTGGAAAATGACTATCTCTAAAATATTAATCTCACAAATCCCAAAGGATTGTAGGCCTTTAAATCTTGTGATTACTTTCGTTTCCTCTTTTAATGTCTGAAAGTTTTTAACTTATCATTCTTATGTTACTTGGTTGTAGCAATCCAAAGTTGATTTTTACCTTTGAGGACCCATATTGTTTCTCTTTATTCTTTCTTAATATATTTATCATTTGTGTGTAGGGAGGCTACCTATTCCTGTGGGCTTAATTTTTTATCGTGTTACATGCCTGATGGTTTTTGTCAGCTATAGAAATTTCCTGATAAATTTTATTAAATGTCTTTTATGTATAAAATCATATAATCTCCAAATAAAGATAACTTGACTTCTTCTTTTCCAATTTATATCTTGATGTTCTTCAGTTCTATTATTGCTCTAGCTAGAAAGTCTAGTATTGGATTGAATAGGAATTGAGAAGATGAATAAATATCCTTTCTTGTAACTTATTTTAGTGGGCATTCTTTGAGTCTCTTTTTATTTAAAATGATGGGAGTTATTATCTTGTATGTTTTGTCTTCTGGCCTTTTCATGTATTGTGGTATGTACATTGATTTTCATAAGTTGAAAAATCCCTGTATTTCTAAGATGGAGCCAACTTGATCATGGTGAATACTCTTTAGGACATATTCTTGAACTCAGTTTAAAAGTGTCTCATTAAGAATTTGCTCATGAGGAATGGGAAGGACAAGAAAAGGATTCTCTCATAAGGGAAATTGGCCTATAATTTTTCAATACATTTCTTTCTATTAAGTTGGCCTTTGGTTTTTTAACACAATATTTTTATTTATTATTTGGGAATTTCTTACAATGCATCCTGATCACATTTGCTTCCACTTCCTCTCCAGAGTACCTTCCCTGCCCCCTTGCACCACCATTCCCCCAAATTGAAAAGAAATACACAATTTGTGCATTCTCTCTCTCTCTGTGTGTGTGTGTGTGTTGTGCATGAATGTGTGCACGTGTGTATGTGTGTGTGTGTGTGCATTTGACATGATGGTTGTAGCAACTTAATGAAAAGAATGTAGACCTGTCCTGACACCTTTATTGTGTCAGAGACTTTGCAATGTATTATGTTTTCATATTCTTTCTGTTTTAAGACATTTAAAATTTCCTTCTTGATTCATGCTTTGGTCCAATTTTTATTCAGTAGAGAAATATTTAACTTCCCTGATTTTGACCTTGTTCTGGCATTACATATACCTTCACTGAAAGGATACAGAGAAAATTAATGTGCTCCGTGTATTGCTGGTATTAAGGTAAAGTCTTTGGGGGAAAGTAGGAACCTATGGGGAGAAAATAATGTTCCATAATTGGACATGAAAAGAGAATGACAATGTAGAGATTATATATGTAATTACTAGTCAAGGTGATAATATGAATTAATTAAATGTTGTATAGGATTTTTATATATAAGTCAGAACACTATTATTTAATAACATAGAAAATTGGTACCCATGGAGTTTTTTAAATGTAGAATACATTTTATAAATAAAGTAGTGATAGTGCCTCTTAAATGATAATACATATACAAATTCCAGTGGTGAATGCAGACAATATTTGTAGTTGTTTTAAAAAATATCACTGTGGTTGGTATACATTTTCTAGATTTGTAACTATAAAACTAAAACAAATAATATAATTCTGTATCTAAAGCCTAACAAATAAAAATTTATAATACATTAGAAAAATTAAATATACAGAGAACAAGTATATGCTATATACCTCCTGAGAAAAACAAAATCAAACCAACTCCGTAACTATAGATTCTTGAGTATTCCTTTAAAATATTTCTTGAATTCATAGTATCTGAGTTTCATGTTGAGCAGTGTTTGTTCCCATTTTTTTTCAGAACAGTGCTCTACAAAGAGCATGAAATATAAAGCCTATCAATATATTGTAAGTTCAGATTGACTAGCTTTATCTTTTCCTTGGATATTAATAAAAGGACAAGCACAGTAACACTGTTTCTCTTGTTTGCACTCAGAGTGGAAATAGCCAAAGGGGAAAAAATTTACAAGAGGCACAAAAGTCAAAACATAATCCAATGCTCAGTTTCTGATGACATGTTTGTGAAATCTGTATCCCAAAACCCAGAAGAAACGTACAGGCAGTCACTCATGAGCCCACATTCCTTGTATGCAGCTTATTCAGTAAGTTGGAGAAAAACAGAAGAGAGTTGTTTACTCTGGATCCCTTTGGAACAATTTTTTCAAATATTTTTCTGCATGAGAATTGCCTGGGAAACTTGTTAAATGTCCCATCCTCTTCAAATTATGTTATACTTGGAATTGATATAGCCCAAGAAACGCATTTTAACAAGTTCCCTGGTGGTTCTAATTTGATACCAGACCAGTACTGAGACATACTATATGAGCCAAACAAATACTGAGGATTTCAACCTGCTCGCAATCCTTTCCTTCTGTTTACTGCCTGTTCTCTTGGATGCAAAAGTACTCCATAATTCCAGTGATGTTCTTGAAATTAAAGCTAGTTGCAAACTACATATAACACATTTTCATATATTTATGAAGTTTAATATATCAATTAAATGCTGTAAATACTTTATGATGAATTAGAACAAACAAAATAATGTATTTTAAGAAATGTTCTGTGAATATACACCACCACAATATGCTGCTATGTATGGATACTCAGTCTTCTTACCTTAGTGTTAAATCAGATAATAACATTACTGTGGTAATATGATGGGAGGTGAAAGACATAGAACTATCATATACATAAACGTTACCCAGGAGTCCTGATAAGATAATTGATCCAATAATTAGAAGGCTACTAAAAAATTGACAGGGAGGTCGGGCAGTGCTGGTGCACGCCTTTAATCCCAGCACTCAGGAGGCAGAGGAAGGCGGATCTCTGTGAGTTCAAGACCAACCTGGTCTACAAGAGCTAGTTTCAGGACAGGCTCAAAAAGCCATAGAGAAACCCTGTCTCAAAAAACCAAAAAAAAAAAATTAACAGGGAAGTAATATAAAAAGGGTGGATAATGTGAAAATAATGATAATTCACACTCCTAATGTGGTGGACCTAGGTAATATAGGATACCTTAGACATTGTTTGCAACTCAAAATGGTGGCCTGAAAGTTAGAGTGTGTGATTCTTTAGTTTATGAAATTTCCCTGCTGGTATTTTTGAAAGATTACTAAGGGTAATTGGAGCTGTAGAAAGTGAACCGTGAATAAAGAGAAGCTAATTTAGGTAGTGTGTGGGGGTGAGTAGTGGACAGAAGTGTGTATACATTTTCTTGTAAAGGGTATATGTGTGCACATGTCCATGGGGAGGCCCAAGATCAAAGCTGGATACCAAACACAGGAACCACCCAGTTCATTGAGAACAGGACTTGCTGATTAGTGTAGACCATCATTTATCAAAGGATAAAGAATAGTTTGGTACCATGGGCTGTATTTGATGGGTTAAAACAAAGAGGGCATATTGGGGTGAATTGGAGAAGGGAAACTGATGTATGAGGAGGTTATGGATTAACATAGTCAAAATACATTGTACAAAAATTCTCAAGGAACTAATAAAAAACTGGAAACAATAAAGGAAAAGGTAAATTAAATAAAAATTGAATGCTGCATAAACTGTGTTACATCTAACCTAAAAGTTACATTTAATCTAAAATACATATAAATATTAAGCTTTAATTTTTGCTAACTGATAATTTTATCATAATGGTATAATGATAAGCTTAAAGAATAGTCTGAAATAATGACTCCAATAATAATTGTATGTATGCATACTTTCAACTGATTGACAAGACTGCTAGTAAGCATGTCAAATGGTGCCAAGAAACTGGAAAGTCTAAAGTGATACTGGGGTTATACTCTTGGTCATAAAGACTCCAGTCATAATAGATGAACATAGAGAAACTGGATCCCTTGCACATTGTTGATAGAAACTCATAATGTTGTGACTACTGTGGAAAATAGTATAAAGTATGCTCAAATATTTAAATACTCCATACAATATTGTACAGTAAATACAAGGTCTGTTATATAAATCTGTTATGTGCATCCAAATTAGAGTATACTTCTTTTTTATCATATTGAGAGATCAACTATGGCATGCATTCTGAACAAAAGAAAATGTATAAATAATTAATGCTAAATAATTCAAAACAATTCTGCTTTTCAGTTTATGTATAAACTATTTCTATTTACCGAAAAGTTTTAAAGACATTAGTTCCATATTATTTTCCATCATTTAAAATTTCTACTCAAAGTAGAATTTTTTATAGTTGTCTATGTCTGTAAATAACTAAAGAGATGTATAACAAAAGAATATTCTACTTTACTGCTGAAGTGAATTGAAAGGATAATTATGAAGAAAGATTTTTGGAAGAGCAAAATGTGAAGAACATAATGTACTCTAAAAACAATAAAATATGTCAAACAATATATAAATTATTTAAAATATATTTTTGGAAGTGTACATTGCTCTTTAGGATATTTTAAAATCAACATCAAACAAATGGAATATGTTAGTGTTTTTTTAAAAAGAAATCAGAAAAATCCATGACTTCCTTTAAAATACAAATGCTTTATTTTGTGTATTGCCACACAGTTTTAATTCTGTTCTCAAGGCATTGGTCCTATCTGGATCACAAGTGAACTGTGGTCAAGTTTTGGAAGGAACACTTTAATCCATATTTGAAAAATGCACCAGTACTATCAGAATTGCTTTATAAGGGAATAATTGCCTCATTTCATGGTGTTTCTCTTGTAAAAACTTCTTAACATTGCCAAATGTTCAGTCAGCCTAGGTTTTATTTAATACTATAATTTATAGAGATTCAGATTTAATCTTACAATCACAATTTTCAGTTAATAAGAAATTTCTTATTAATATCAACTATCTTGAGAAGTGACAAAATATATTAGGGGATGTCACTGGATCTGTCATATATAACTACAAAATGATTGGCATTATTCCTCTCATTGATTTTCTTGGACATTCTCACCAAGTGGAAGGTTATTCTAATTCCTACTTTAAGTAATGTCTAAATCTGTACCCTAAATTTTATAACAGCATGCAGTAGCAGTGATATTTGGTTGTGAGTCTTCTGAAATCTGCATGTTTCTTTTTTCCACAATTTTGTTTCTGTCAATCAAATAAGTTTAAGGGAAATCACAGACTATGAACCATACATATCAGGCAACCATGACACTACATCTGGTTGCCAAAATCTCTAGATGCAGAAAGGACTCAACACTGGAACAAATAAGGGTTGACATTTAGTATTCTAAGTGAACATCAGAAGGAAATTAACTGTAGATTGTTCATATCTGCTGAATATCTGCTAGCATGAAATTTAGAAGCAGTATTAAAGTTGTAGTTTGAAATCACAAAAGCATCTCAGGTTTTGTAATGTAACCATTGCAAATTGGTAAAGTCAATTAGAAGTCTGTATAAACTTTGTATTGGTCCTTCTTCAGTTAGAATAAATCACTATGGATTCTGTGTCATAATTAAATTATGATGAAATTTGAAAAGCGTATTTAGTTGGTCCGAGAATTATAAAAGTGTTCAAATTTTGGTGAAATTGTGAAGCAAACCAAAAATATATATAATTGCAGTAATTTCCAAACTATGTGATAAAAATATATGAATAAATAAGATAACATATAATAGGATGCTGGATACAAAAGTGTTTGATAATTTACTAGAGTTAATATGAATATAAATATAAAATCAATTAACTAATCAACTTCATTTACTAGAAAACTATCAATATTTCAACTAGAGTATAAACACAAAGTTGATAAGCAACCACTATATTTTGATAGTTTTAGAACAAATGTTTTAAAAATAAATCAAGTTGGACAGTGGTGGCTCATGCCTTTAATTAAGCACACAGGAGGCAGAGGTGAAGAAGAACACTTAGAAGAAGTCCCACACTAGCTCAAATTAAATACAATAGTGGGTTATTTAT
>JAQHUG010000213.1:3186552-3209052 GCA_028555095.1 Dicrostonyx torquatus | reverse complement strand
CTTTATTTGTTTTGTCAACTTGAAACAAAGTATAATTATCTGAGAAGAGGAAAACTAAATTGAGAAAATAATCTCATAAAATTGACCTTAGGCAAGACTGTGGTACATTTTCTTGACAAATGATTGATGTAAAAGGGCACAGTTTTGTGTGGTGGGTGCAATCACTAGACAGAGATCCTGGAGTATACAGGAAGTCAGGCTGAACAAGCCAGGAAGCACGATTCCTCTATGGCCTAGACTGCTTCAGTTTTTGCCACTTGATTCCTTGCCTTGGCCTCCTTTCAAGACATCTTCAACTATAAACTGAAATAACTCCACTCAAATTTTTATCTCATGATCTTTATCACAGCAATATAAATCATACTAATTGTACAAAATTTTTAAAGAAGTAATAAAAGAGTAATTAAGGAAAAATGGAGTTAAGACTAAACTGTACTAGAGTGTAAAATGATTTTCCTAACATTGCCACTGAAACCTAAGCAGCCAAACAATCCCTTAGCTTTAAAAAACCTTGAATACTATCCTCCCTGAAAGTATCTCTTCTATGTTCAGGCAAGGATGCTTCTTTTCCCCAGTCTCCCTGTGGATTCTGATGAATACATTGAAGAAAAGAAAAAAAGGATACATGTATATACACATTATGAGAATTTCTTTATTGTCACTCTAACACTTCCCACCATCTCCACAGACTATCTTCTCCACTCTCAAGACAGTAATTACATGTATAAGGAATTAGATGATTGAGCCCTGACTCTTCTTTTTCTATTATTTGAATCTTCCACACAGACAAATAATTTACTGTTTTGTCTATATGTATATCCATTCGTTCATTCATTCATTCATTCATTCATTCATGATTTCATGTGCACAAGGAGAACATATGTCATTTTCTGTTATCATTCTCAGACACCACTTGCCTAGCTTTTTGGGACATGATATTCACTATTCTGGAGGTTGTCAAGTGAGGTAAACAGGATAGTCTTTGAGCCCAGGGGATCTGCCTGTCTCTCTTTCCCAGAACTGAAATTGCAGTGTCTCCATGCCCAGCTCCTCACATAGGTTCTAGGGATTGAAATTAGTCCTCATATTTTCTTGTGAGCACTTTACCAGCTGAACTTTCTCTACAAATTTGTAACAATTAGCTGGCCAAATTGAGACATTTTATATAACAGCATATAAAGTACTTATATAAGGTACACATAGGTAAGTGGGCCATATTGTTTTCTTTAGGAAATATTCAGTACTTTACATAGCCATCCAACCACCAATGTGATTTTTTTTTCATTTTCATCACCAATGCGTCTAGAATTAACTGAATAATTTTTTAAAATGTTATTTTATGTTGTTTTTTTAGTTGTTTTTGTTGTCTTGCTAATTTGGGGGATGGATCTCTGGTCCTCATAAAAATTAGACAAGTACTCCACAACTATGTCACACCTGCAGCCCCATAACATGCTCTTAATGCTATAGAAATCCCGTAGGTGTATCATAGGAGAAATAATAATAGTTTCTTAATGAGTTACTGGTCAAATGCTACTCTCACATCCTCCATATCACATCTAGTATTAATACAATGAATTTTGTGATGTGAATCTAGCTGTATTCATCACCTGTTAAAATCTCTTGAGCTGTTTTCTTATTCTTTTTTGATGTACTTATTGCCTGTATATATTGTATAATGTAATTGTACTTATTGTGTATAATTTTTCTTTTTTTCTTTTCTTTTCTTTTTTTCACTCAAAAATTTACACTTTCTCCCCTTATCCCAGTCCCCCCCTCTGCTCTCCCACTACCCCCCCTTCTTTCCCACTACCCCTCCTCCCTCCCACTGCTTCCTTAAGAGAGGGCAAGGTAGCCTCCCATGTGGAAAGTCCAAGGCCCTCCCACCATCCTGGCCCAAGAAGGTGTGCATTCAAATAGACTGGGTTCCCAAAAAGCCTAATCATGCAGAGAAGATAGGTCACAGTGTCTTTAAAATTAAAAAAAAATGTTTTTTTCTATTGCCTCTAATTTTTGTTTGGAAAATGTGTTCTCTCTAAGGTTTGCTTTAAATAAAAATAAATGTCAATAAAATTTATGTTGTTTAAGTTAGAGAGCAGACTCAGAAATGTATAAATATCTATTATATGTAGATCAGTAATACACAGCATGACATCATGTTTTAGTCAAAGCATATGAAGATTATTATATTAGAAAACATGAAAAGTCCTTAGGAGAGTGGCAAAGAGAGAAATACTGGGAAAGAAAAAAAAAGAAAAATGTTTTCTTATTTTTATTTTTTTTTAGAAATATTTCAGAATTTTTATGTTCGAGAAATGCTAGGCCTGACCTGAGATCTGACATTTGATAGAAGACTTTAACTGAGTTTTAATGGATACTAACCAGACTTTCCTATATAGATTTCTCATCTAAATAACAATCCAATACTTTCCTCAGAAAATTCTCCTCAACTCAGTAAACATAGCCTGTATAATGTGTGATATTAAATATGTATTGGTTCAAAATGTGAATCTCCTCAGAAAATAACACTGTAAATAAATAAAACAACATCAAGCCCTAAATAATAGTTACAAGGTATCTTTATTTGCTAAAATTAGCTGGAAGTCATGTCATTGACTGGAAAATGGATGCCTCTGGAGGTCTTTCTAATAAGCATAAGAAACCAGATTTTAAGAGAAAAACAAATAGCACATGATTTTTTTGTTTTGTATATTTTATGTTTTAGTAGGGAGATAAAGTCATAATAAGCCACATATATATATGTATGTATATATATTAATAGATAGATAGATAGGCAATCAGACAGACAGATAGAGGCATAATTAGAGGAACAGAAAAAATATCAGGAATGTAGAGGGGAAATGAAGGAGATTTTATTCATGAGGGCTGGATATGGTCAACATAAATGATATACTTAAAAGAAACAGTTTTCATGAAACCCCACATCATGTACAATGAATAAAATTAATTCTAAGTTATTTCTCAAATTCCTTTCAGAAATAGAAAAACTAGACATTTGTCCCTACAGAAAAATACTTAGGAACTTGGACACCCTGATAACTATTTCTTTGAAATCAAATATATATTATGTGTACTGTGCTCTACTTAATACCTTGACCTTAAACCACTTTTATACCTTTAAGAAATTCTAGATCTGTTCTTAAACAGTAAGTTAATTTTAGTGTAACATATGCAAAAGAAGCATTGAAACAACAATCACTGGTTTCTAAAAGTTTTAAATGTAGGAATAGCTAATACACAGTATTCTCCAATATTTGCCCTTTTTATATTTTTCCATTTTAAATACTTTTGGGCTAATGGAAAGGGAAGAAATGAAAAATGGAGGTAATAAATTTTGTGATGAATATTATTAATAAAACAAAGGGTATTAAGGTGCATGATCCACCATGAAACTCCACAAGGGAAATGCATGCTATTGATAGATGATATTCTTGGTATTAGATTTTTTTTCTCATTGCTGTGACCATATATCAAACAAGCAACAACTACAGGAATGAAGAATTTATTTTGTCTCACTTATTGAGGGTACAGTCCTTTAGGGCAGAAAAACATGATGGCAGATGTGCAAGAGTGTAGGTGATACTGTTACCAGTGTTGGAAAACAACCTGAATGCTGATGCTCAACTCACACCTGAGTTTTTGATCAGCTGAGCGTCCCTGTCCTTAGGACCATGCCTCCCACTTTCATGGTGGTTCTTCCATCACTATTTCAATGTCTCCTGAAATAACCTCATACACGACTGTGTCTCCAATTATTTCAAATTCTATCAGGTCAACTTTGAAAATTAACCAACATGCCCTTCTGAGAAATGCTGCATTAATTCAGAAAACTGCAAGTGGTTGAACTCAGTAGAAATATACAACATAGATCTCTAAATGTATCAGACTTCTTCCATCCACTTCATTTGATACAAAAACACACATAGATAACATCTTTGTAACTTTCCTTCAGAGGTTAGAAATCTTTCTTTCCATAATTCACAACTTTCAGCTCTTAGGTGTTTATTTTACAAAATCACTTCCAAAGTAAAATAATACATTAGTATAAAGTTCATGCATTTCTCAACCACTATTTCATGTGCATAACTATGATTCTATTTTTATTTAGCTATTTTAGGTTATTAAGAAACTTCACTTTGGCCTTGCCCAGGGGCACAACAGAAAGAAGCAAGCAAGTATGCAGAGGAGAGATGGAAGAGAAAGAAGTATGCAAGTATGTCATAGAGAGATGGTAGCAAAAGAAAAGCTGAACTGCCTGTGTACCGTGAAGTGAGGTGAAAGTGGAGGCAGCATAGTATTGAGGAAGACCCTGATATAAGAGCCCTATACAGTCATCTGGTCCCCTGATGTTGCCTGATGCCCTGCTATAGCCTAGGCACTTCTATGTGTCCATGGTCCTGATGCAACAACTGTCTGTTTTGATGTCAGTAATCAGTTCTATCACTGAAGGTGATGGAGATATGTGGGGTTTTTACTACAGCCAAAAACCATGTCGACATCCAAGGGACACCCTGAGTTTGCGCTGCCACCCATGAGACAACACTTGGGGATACCAGTGGTTACATGGGCTTGGGAGAGTTGTCCCTCATGGCATAGGTACTGGAGAACCCATCCTGTCCCTCCTTGGAGAGTTGGTCCTGGAGTTGTGGGTGCTGAAAGCTAGTCCCTTCTCTCTACCTACTGGTGTATGTGTGCAGGAGTGCTGGTCTTATCCCATGACTGGGCAGAGGGAGGAACTGGCTCCATCCCTTGTCCTGGGATGCTGTAGAGCTGACCTAGAGGCTAGGAAATTTGACAGGCTGACCAACTCAACTACCACCCAGGCCCAGAACCAAGACTTTGAATTGGTCTACCCAAACATCTTTCCTATTTAGGAGCTGTTGGAATAAGCCAGTGGGCCACACCAATGGATCTATAGCTGCAGGAACTCCCACAACCAAGGGCAACAGCAGGATATCCAAGAGTCTCTGTGAGCATCCAGTATTGACACTGTAGCAGAAACCAGAGGCTTTAAACAAGCCTAATGACTCATTGTAATGAACATTCACAAGGAAATCTGTTAAGGCTGATTTGTTGAAAGGGCTCACTTGGTAACACACCGCCACTTCCAATGCCACTGTAACAACAAATGACAAACAGATATCTGATAGAGGTGTGGGAAAGGCAGGAAGTGGAATGGTATATGCACAGAGCATTGTGATTATTAGAGGAGAAGGTTGTTGCCCAGAGGGGTTAATGAGATTTTTGTTTGTTTCTTAACTTTTGGGGGTTGAGAATACAAGGGTGAAGGGTCCATACAGAAAGAATAAGAAATGAGTAGGATTGAGTGCATGATGTGAAATACCCAAAGATTCAGGAAAAAAATAAAATAAAATCTTAACAACAACAAAAAATTTCCAGTCTCTTTATGTGTGAGACATATGTTTAATTATCATATATTGCCACAGTCTATGTGTTTTTGATAAGGGAATATATTTTTATTATAGAGTAACTATATTTTGGTGCTGGGTTGACTCAGTAAAATGTCACTTTCATATGTCAGATAAGTCTGTGATTCCCGAGCATTATAACTTATGCTTTTCATATGAATTAAAGTGAGTTTATATATTCAGATCAATTTAGTATTTCCTAATTTGTCTAAGAAATGAAATAAATATATTCCTGTTTTAATTGAATTCACAAATACATTCATAGACTCATGATGTTACTTAACTGAAAGAATAGATATAATAGCAGATGAAATGACCTGATCCTTATCCTAGTTAAGTCTTTAGATTACATTTCAAATTTAACCACAATAGGTTAACATTCCCCAGAAAAATGATTGTCTTGAAATACCAAGGTTGCATAGATTTCAGAAATACATAACTTTTTAAGCACATAACTTTGTACCAAGAAAAGCAGATCAACTATCTGTCTTTCAACTGAAGTTTAAAATGAATCATGTCCACATATATACTGTTAGCCTCTCCCTCCCCCAATACATCATTATCAAGTCTCCAAGAAAAAAAAAACATCACTAATCTTCAATCTTGGATAGGTCCAAGTGTAGGGGTCTCTCTTTTCCCCATGGCCTGTTGGCCACCAGGCTATGAGGATAAAGGGAACAGAAGTGGGAAGCTGTAAATATGATGAAAATAGCTTTCTCAGAGTCAGCTTCAGTGAGAAAGCTCAACATTATTTCAGAGTAAGGGTAATATATAGGACAGGGACAGATCATAGTATGCTTCATTTGCATTTGGTAGCACTTGTCCCATTAAACATATGGGAGCACAACACCTAATAAGGGCAGCCAAGGGAGAGTATTTTCTGGCAACTGTGTCAAAGTTCATACTTAAAAGTCAGGTACCCAAGCTCAGGGACAGATTCCAAATGAGGAAAGGCAGAGAGTAGGAAGCCTCTGCTGGTGGGAAGGATTCTTCTAATTTGTGCCTAGATCAGAGAGCTGTCTGGCAATGGTAAACTGTATCCTTAAGCAAAAGAATATTCCAACATTCAAGTACTGTATAATTTATAAAAATAATTTACCTTAATCATTCAGGGTCAATGCATTTAAAAAAATTAACTATGTTTCCTCTAATCCTCTGCTTATGAATCTGATGTGTAAATATGACTGATGACTTTCGTTCCATGATGCATTCTGCTATATATAATACAATTCTTATGATTCAACAGGTTTAAAATGAATTAATTCTCATGAGGTTTTGGAACAGCAAAGATGTAACTTAGATAATTACTTTGGCTTGTTTTTTTTTTTCTTCAAATTGTGTGAAGATGCAGAGTCCTGAAATTTTTTTTTTGTTATTGTTACCAGATTGCCTGTCAATGGAGGAATGATGAGGTTCAAGAAAAGGAAAGCAAATTCTTTTTTTTTTTTCTTTTTAATGACAATTATAGCTTACGGAAAGAAGACCTTCTACAGTGTACTGGTGTTGACAGAGGTTTCTGTCCTGCCCAGTTCCTGCAGGTGTTAAGTCCCAAAGAATCACACAGTGGTCTGCATTAATTATAAACTGGTTGGCCTAGTATCTCAGGCTTTTCTTATTAACTAATTCTTACATCTTATATTAGCTTATTAATCTTGTCTATGTTAGCCACATGGCTCAGTACCTTCTTTGGCAAAGTAGACACATCTTGCTTCTTCTGCATCTGGGTCATGGCTGCAGATTGAAACTACCCTCTTCCCATAATTCTCTTTGCCCTGCCTATACTTCCTGCCTGGTTACTGGCCAATCAGCATTTTATTAAAATATAATTGATAGGGTATAGACCATTGTCCCCCAAAACTTTTCCCCTTTTTTTAAACAAGAACTCTGATTGAATCCCCTTTGTTTAGCTTTTGTACTGAGCATTATTCATAACAACTTGTAACCAACATTCTAAACAAAGGCAAACATCCATAATCCATGTTTTGGATATGTGGACATAGTTTTCCAGGCTACTTCCTGCTGATTGGAGGGTGCTGATAATCTTTTGGGGACATAAAAAAAAATGAAAGATTATGGTAAACTCTTGACTGGAAAATCCTGTGAGGGTTAATGATCTCTGCCAGAAGTCTTGACATTTTTATGGATCCAAAACTCAGAGGAAACTCCAACAGAGGGCCTCTGAAATGTTGGATGAAATCTGAACCATCTGCTCCTATTAGAGATTTTTCAGGGAGTCTTCCTTGATCAAACTTGATTTTTCTTAACGCAGAATGAATCCACAGTCCCTCTTTTCCTCTGGAAACAAAAGCAAAAGCTCTTTTCCAAAGTAACATGTCTTTTGAATTAAATTTTAAAATTAAAGTATTTTCATAATATATATGTATATTCATATTATAGATTATAGGATTAATCAAGCAGCATTTATAATCAAATGTCTTTTAGCAGCTTTTGCTCCTTCCTCAGTCATCAAATAATTTAAAGACAACACAATAATATACCGTATTCAGACACCCTGTGTATCTTTCATCTTTACATAACTTTATTTTAACTTGTATTTATTTTATTTTTATTTTAAATTTTTGGCTTTTTGAGACAGGGTTTCTCTATGTATTTTTGGTTGCCCTGGAACTCACTCTGTGGATGAGGCTGTCTTTAAACTCACAGAGATCTGACTGCCTCTGCCTCCAAAGTGTTGGGATTAAAGGTGTGTGCCACCACACCAACTACTCTCTTTCTTTTTATTTTAAGGACTTTATCTTTTTCTCTTTTCTCTCCCAAGTCTACATATATATTCTAAACACTCTGTAAACCATTTAGTGGTTTTCTTCATCTGAATCTATCTTTTTGGTATATCTCTCTTTTTCTGACCATATGAGTCTTTAATTTGCTAAGCGATATGGCTAGCATTGAAGCCGTGGCTTTGACGGCAGGATCCAGCACATTCCTTAGCTTTTATCTGAGAGTCTAGCTTCAGGGCAGAGGTACTGGCCAAAGTCATGTTTACTGTCACAATTCTGTGGTGTTTCAAGGTCCCTGCCACCACCAAAGAGCATGCAGTCAAGTTTTTCATCAACACCATTTAAGTGTTTCATGGCAGGACCTCCTAAAAGAGCTGCAAGCTTTTGCAGCTAAAGCTGAGTCAGGAAGCCTCTCTTAAATGAGAGCACTTGCCTCTAGCATACAGAGCCCACCTGAGAAAGTGTTGCTATCAATTAGCCATGCTTAACTCTATTCTAATCTGTCAAGAATTATTTCCCTAGTTTTCTCAGGGTTCGTGTGTATGTAGTTGGCTACACATTGGAGACCATTTATTGATGTTAGGTTCTGTCCTGCCCAGTTCATGCAGTCGTTAGGATCCAAAGAATCACACAGAGGTCTACATTAATTATAAACTTGTTGGCCTAGTAGCTCAGACTTTTCTTATTAACTAATTCTTACATCTTATATTAGCCCATTAATTTTGTCTGTGTTAGCCACATTCTGGGAAATATTTTTATTATTAAGAAACAGAATGAAATGTTAAGTCTCTGATGGTGTCTCAAGCTGCATTGTAAGAAGGCCACAATGAAGCTACAATGATGATCTACTTTCAATACTGCTCTCATAGTGGTACAAAAATATCTCTGCAACTATTGAGGCTTAAAAACCCTCATTTTTGCATGCAAACACAGTAGTTTATGAAAGAAAACTATTTAATTGACAGTAAATGCTAAGTTATCTGTCAATCATTTCTCCAAGGTGAAAAGTACTAATAATAAGTATTTATTGTTAAGTGTCACATTCAAGTCATGAAAACATTTTTGGGAATGGAAATGAAGGCGAGAGAAAGACAGAGACAGACACACAGAGAGAGAGAGTTCCATAAAAGCTAGCTCTGAAGCCAAAAACTTTTATCTATTTTTGGGCTCCTTCCATTTCATGTTGCTAAAGAAAATGCCCCTTATGTACACTGGAATAAGATAATGTTAGTGTAAATATGAGTGAAAAATGATTATCTTTATTTACAATTCATGAAATAATAGAGACAATATCTATACAAATGACTTCTCAAATGTTTGTGACAACCCAATGTTATACAGTCAATTTTGAAAGAAGTTTTTGATTAGTAATAATTGGCTCCCCAGAATAGCAAGAATAACATGTATCAGAGGTCACTGCAACAGCACATTCCCAGAAAGGAAATTAAATACATCCAAGCATCTGCCCACACAATTTACTACCTGCCAATCTAGAGAAGAGAGTGACTCCTACTTATTCCTATAAAAAAGGCAGACTGAAGCTTACTTTCCTGTAATACATCAGGCTTAGTCTTCAAAGAATAGAACCTGGCTTTTCTTTAATCCTTTCTTATAACATAAAACTGGGAAAAAACTTCCCAGAATACAAAGTCAAATGTGTGTGTGTGTGTGTCAGAGTGTGTGTGCTAGTATGTGTGTGTATGCTGGTGTGTGTTTTAGTGTGTGTTGGTGTGTGTATATGAGTTTGGGTGTGTGTGTGTGCTAGTGTGTGTGTGTGTTGGTCTGTGTATGTTGGTGTGTTATGTGTACAAATGTCTTCATGTACCAGCATAGGAATAACTGTGACAAATTCTGCCTTGACATGTTTTCCTCACTTCCCAAAACTACCTATTGAATAATTTTTACTTCACTTTTTCAGCAACAATTTTTTTGTTACATTGTTTTTTATCCAGTTGTTTTGATCATGAAAAACCAACTTTGATTACATGTCATCATTTTAGCCATACATTTCAGCACCTAAGGAAACTTAAGTCAGGGAATTTGCTATTTTTAGCTAATGATAAACATGATAACATTGAACTGGAAGTAGGTTAACAGTGGATCCAGCAGAGTGAGGAATTCTTTCCCACAGATGAAGGAGCTTAGCACAGAGTAGGGAGCATGGTTCTGCAAGCTCATCATGCCTCTGATGATGTCCCAGTTGACAGGAGCATGGGTTGGGATTCCATTCTCACTAAAGGGTAAACTGATTAAAAGTCACACATTAGCAAGAGATCTTTAGGCAAGTTGTCTGACTTAAATAAAATCTGGCAGTAGCTTTCTTCGGGGTCTTTTCAAATGTGTCGTCAGGGCTTGGTTACTCTGAAGCCAAATCATATTCACTTTAGATGTCAATGCGAGCAGAACAACCTGGGATACAGGGAATGCTGATCAGATATCCTGTGAATCAGTAACTGGAAGCTCTCTCTCTCCCCCCCGCCCCCACCCTGTCCCCAACTGTCTCCTGAATTTGCTATGTCTATGTCCCCAGTAAAAAAAAGTCCTAGAAAACACTCTGAATTACATATCATGGCAGGGCATGAAGGTAAAAGTGAGAAGAAGAGAGAATAAGACTTCATTTTTGTGAGGCGTGATTTAGGTAAATAAACCTATATAACTAACAGTCAATATCCCAGACCTTGAGTTTTATTGATCATTCTGTAGAGGTGAATCTAAGCTTGGGAAAGTTGAGTGGTTTCATCCATAGAACAGCAAGAGATTTTTTTCCCTTTTATGCTTTTCACTTTTTCTTTTTTGTATCATTTCTCAGTGAGAATGACTTCCATGCTGAAATTTAGAGTTTCATCTGATACCTATTTGGATATTTCCCAAGGTAAGTTTTTGTCATTGTGAAAAGAATGCTCATGCTGATATCTGCTGTATTCCCCTAAAATTTGTTTTAACATATTCGCAAAAAATTACCCATGAAAATTTTCTAGTTTGTTCTTGAACAAATTTTCAAATTAACCAAAAACTTTCAAGGTTATCTTGTGCAATCCTGGAAAAGACATTGTATTAGTCAGGGTTCTCTAGAGTTGCAGAACTTTTGGATGAAATTTTCTGTCTCTTCTCTCTTTCTCTCTCTCACATATATGTGTGCATATTAATGTGGTATCTATATATATAATATATACATATATATTAATTTATTGGAATGACTTACAGGCTGCAGTTCAACAATGACAGGTTATAAATAGAAAGTCCAGAAATCTATAAGCTTCTTTCTCCCACAAGGATGTGTGTCTCAACTGATCTAGTATCTCAAAGGAATGAAAGTGTAGAAAAGGTAAGGGCAAGTAGGTGAAAAACTCATCTTCCTTCTTCCATTGTCTGTATATAGGCTTCGAACAGAAGGTGTGGTCCAGATTAAAAGTGTGTCATCCAGCCTCAAGGTTTGGTTTAAAGGCCTGTGATATCCAGTGTCAAGAATCATATCAAAGGCCTGTGGTCTTCTTGCCTCAAGATCAGGATCACAAGTGTGCCCTCTATTTCTGGAATATAGCTCATTCCAGATACAGTCAAGGGGATAACCTAAAATAGCCATCACAGACATCGACAGTGATAGTATTTGGAAGTTTATATTTCCAATATTATCTTTTTAATTGACTATGTGTTAAGCCTAATCACTTAATACACTTAACTAAGTAGATATTCTTGAGAAAATAATAGTTACTAACATGCATGAAGCCCAGTGAATACAATAATTTCCAATCCAATTTCGTTACATTTGCTTCTACATATTAAAAATAAAGACCCAACTAATAGACAATAACAAACAAATTATAAACTGAAATTACATCACAATTTTTCAAAGGAGATATTGTTGCACAAAATCATCAAACATTTCAAGTTCAAAAATGTTGATCACCTAAAATAACATTTCTGGTTATATTAGTTTTCTTTACTATAATGAAATGCCTAAAGTTAAGTACAATATAATGAAAAGGTTTGGTTGTTCACAATGTCAAAATTTAAAGTCTAAGATCAGACAAATTCATTCATTTAAATTCCTTAATAGCATTATAGAGAAAGGAAGTAAATGGCAAGACAGGGAACTAGAGATTGAGAAGGGAATTTTTCATAACAATTTGTTCTCATAAATGTTAAGGGTCTACAATAACTACCTGGTGTTCTTTTGAGGGCAGCATTTCCAGGGACTGTTATTGCCTATTGTAGCTAGGCTCAGCCACAATTTGCTCCATCCTTCACACTGGTACAATGGATACCAAGCTTTCAGCCCAGGAAACCATACAGAACACACACCAGAATACAGATAGACTCATGTTTCTAGGGAAAATCACCTCTAATGACACCAGCAATGACTTGAGAGGAAAAAGAAAGTGGAAATATAGTTGTAAGTGTTGACAAGACAAAACTGGATAGTAATATATACTGTACATCCAAGGTGGGTATGAATATGCACATTAGCATCTTCAGACAGATGTCTATGTCCTTAATGATTTTTAACAACACTGTGTTCTCTGTTCCTTCCAAATGTATTTAGACCTATAATGTTGAAATAAGACTAAGGAAGTTCACAAAAATTCCTCATACCCATGAGTCTTCTCACCTAGGACATATGAGTAACAAATAGACAATGTTGAAGAGGACATTCTTTTGTGGAGCTGCCTACAAGTGAGACAGGAAACTCCAGGAGAAACGGAGCGGGTAAAACGTAGAAGGAAGAACTGGGGAGAGTCTGGGGGTGGTGGAGGGTGGAGTTAGAGGAAGGGTGGATATTGGAGAAGGGAATAAGATACCTACATTAGGGGAGTCTTTTTAAGATTGCCTTTATTGGGAAGGCAGCTCATCTGTTGTGGATCTCATACATGTCATTTATTTTCATAATTATCTTTTAATTGGGTTAGAAAATAAACAAGCAATATTTAAAATGGGAAACAAATACCTTCCAAGGATTACTCAAAATGCACTTATCAGAATGTTCACTTTGCATCTTAACAAGAGATAGTGCTGTGTTATCATGCACAAGGCCAGAAAATAAATATTTAATAAACAGTCCTTATCTGAAAGCAAAAGAATTTCTTCTTTAAATTAATATAATATTTCAGTGACTACTGAGCACATTTTCCACATTCCTTCTATCACAGATGCCCGTCATTCAGGAGCTTTTCTCTTATCTCTAAACCTCCATGCATACAGGCTTTAAATCCTTCTCAGGCTCAATTTCTTTAAAATGGTTTTCCAAAGGCATTGGCCAGAGGAAGAGAAGCTGTAAGACTACAGAAGGATGGAGAAAAGATAAAAGCTATAGAGTCCAGGCTAAAAACTGTAAGCTACAGGACCTAGGGACATTAGGCATGGGAGTTAGGAACACAGCCTGGCTTATGCACAGATTTACACAGATCAAGACTGGGAACTCTTATTGCTTCTTTTCATTATGAAACTCTGATGTATTTGTAAAGTGTTATAATTTGGATTTTGGTGTCAATAATTCTAAGATGATTGATTATTCACGTTTGATGAACATGAACTCAAAGTGCTGCTTTGAAATGCAAAAAAATGAGCAATGGATAATCAACTTGGAATAAATTCAATTCAGACACACCCTTAAATTCTTACCACTAATCCTGATCTTAACACTCGTTGCTCTTATTTCCTCAGAGATAATTTGAATATTCTATTTGAGGTAAAAACTTTTCTTGACTTTGTCAATAAATAATTTCAAATTCTCTTCATAAAAGAGGAGAATATAGTATGTAACTAGATTGATAATTAGCTCAGGGTTTATCTGTTCAGGCTAGTTTATTGATGGTAGATATAAAAACCCATAACTTTGTTTCAAGCCTGGCCTAATGGCTCCAAAAGAAGCTTCTAATTAGTAGAGTAGGTGTAAGGGAAATTAACCAAATAAAATTAGAGATAAATGTAGTCAGATATTTTCACTAGCTCCTATGAAGATTTTCTAGTGATCTATTTTACCAGCTGTGATGAACAAGTTTTGACACTGGAAGAAATATTTTTTTTAAATGTAATCTCTCCCTCATGAACAGAAATGTAGAACACATATAGGTATTCTCAGTGTATGCTAAAGAAAGCTAAAATTTTCATAAATTTTCCACAATTAAATTATTGGGTATTCAACGTTTCTTTTCCGAGATTTCACAAAAGATGACATTTGATTCTAAGATTTTGATAACTGATTTCATTATGTAGTAGGTCTTTGTATTTCTCACAAATCTTTATTTCCCACATAACCTTTGTGATATATTTATACTAACCACTCAATTATACTTTTCAGAGGAATTCCATCATACGGAATACATTGCTACTATACAGTTTGTTAAGTGGCAAAATAAATCAGTTCTGACTGAAATGTTTCACAGATTCAACTCCTAGTGTTACTCTTATAAATCATAAATGCAATAGTTCCAATATTATAATATAATTTTAAAATGTTGCTTCATTAGAAAAGTTAATGTTACCTTAACTTTAATCATAAATAAAGAATTAGGGGTAAAACTTTCATCTCAAGAATAAGCAGAAAATATCTAAGCTAATTCAAAAAGCACTGAACATACTATGTTTTCTACCTACTTTTCTGAGAATATAGGAGATTACACCTTATTGTAAAAGGACAAGTTTTATTAATTATAGTATGAATTAGCATATTTATAGCACTTAAAAGTAGAGATTAACTATTATTGCAATTGTCGAGAAGGGATTCAATAAATCATGGACTAGCCACCAGAAATAAATTAAGGCCAAAATCTCATTTTAAAAACACATACATTACGTAACAAAATACATTAGAAATATACATACTCATTTATTTAAACCACCCTAATAGCTATACAAATAGGAATACATAGTATACTATAACAAACATAATATTAAATAAGTCATTTTTATAGAGATGATACAGCACTTTGATGTGTAAACACAAATTTGCTCTTTGTAAGTTTATTTTCTAGTTTTCATTAACTAATTTTAGTCACATAATAATTGGTTTAATTATTACTTTTCATATGTGTACTTTATTGTAATTTGTTAATATCTGTAAGGAAAACCAATAAATTGTTTTAATACCATTGTAAGAGGTAAATGGTGTCCTTTATATTACATACATAACTCACATTCTAAAGGACTGACAACAAATATATATTGTTATTGATTTAATATGATGCAACATTTTTATGTGAGCTAAATACTAACTCATTTTGCAACTTTTATTTTTAATTTGAAACTGTTTTAATAAATTCCAAAGCTTTATGTAACTACTGCCAGAAAGGAGCATGTCCTAGTATTCTTACACAGTGCTATGTGTTTCTGTGTCTCCAGCTGTGCAATATGCCTCTTATTAAAGAGATGGAGTTTACGACCACAAGCTGTCAGTATGGCATTGTCACATCATACAATGTTATATGTTAAAGGTAACTTTAGTTAAAGCAGTCAGGCCCTTTTTAAAGCAGACAAAAGGCCATTAAGCTAGAGAAAGACAGTGGCTGTGTCATGAACATGATGCAGGAGTTGGGCACCATTAACCACATCCATCAGCAGCTCCTTGCACCACCATTGGAAGAATCATTTGATATACCAGTAATCAAGTGTAGATAGACTTTAAGAAATTCGTTAGATCTGAGGCAGTACTGTAGAGTTTCATTCACTAGTAGGAAAAAATAAGAAAAAAGAAAGGCCCTGTTCATGTCTTTTCTTCCTCCTTTATTTTTTAATTTCAGTCTTTACTGTTTTACCAAATGTAACACAAAAGCTAGTTCCTAATGTTGAGGTTTAAGTCAAATTTGACTCATATTTTCCATGTAAAACTGAATTTTACATTTACCCTGTTGACATTTCTGTCATCTGAAAAACAAAATAATGAGAGATATGTATTCCATCAGAAGTTACAAGTCTGGAATATTTCCCCAACATTGCTTCAGAGAAAGTATGACTATGCCAGCAACTTGATTCAAGACGTCTAAGCTCTAGAACTGAGACAATAGACTTCTGTAGTTCTAAAAAGTGGAGGGGGCACTTATGAAAAATTTTAGTAGGTCATTTGGGAATAAGTATTTTCAAATTTCTCATTGTTTTCATGGATTATAAAATTTTTTACTTTCTATATATCCATGGCATCTCTTATTTGTCATTTGCCCGAATACGTTTATTGTATTCTCTTTGAGGCATCCAGCACTTACATTAGCTTCTAGGCTGTCTGAAAATAGCATCAAAGCTAAGGACCATTGCAAGAAGTGTTGAGTTTGGGAAGAGTCTTTAAGAATAAACTCCTAGGCAATTGTCGTTTACATTCTCCAGAACCTGAGAATTCCAGCCAAATCCCAAGACCAAACAGTCATAAAAAATAAACATTTTTAATATGTAATTGATCATTTCTCTCCACCTTATCCTTATCCCAGCTGTGTATAGAAACAGACTTTCTAAGACGGGGTAGCCCCTCCATCAAATGCTGTTAGCCTAAGTCATCAATCTTTCTTGAATGATGAAAAGGATTCTCATTTTTAGAACACTGAGAATAATTGCTGATTCTGCTTCCAGAATTGTTTCGTTGGAAAGCAGTGCTCAAGCAAACTTAGCTGGTATATCTTCTCTAATCCCATTAAATAAAGGAAATGTCAAAGAGAGTTAGAGCTATGTGAGAAGCTGTGGCATGAAGAAAAACGTCGTGCCTCCACATCACAATTGATCAATCCTCTGAATGTGTGTGCACAATATATGGCAAAGAAAAAAATGAGATTTTTAATAAAATTAAAATTATGAATGAGTAGCATAGAAAGCATTATTTTGGTGGGCCAGTTTATACACAGATTTTATATAAGGAAGTAAGGCATCCATGAATCAGAGTGTTTAATATTAAGTTTATTTAACTGGCCATTCCTATTTGTAAAAGAACAACATTGATTACACCAAGATTTTAGCCCAGTCACACTCAGATAAACTCCTGACCTCAAGAAAACAAAATAACCAAAATGTGTTGCTTTTAGCCACCTTATCTCTGCAAATTTGTTACAAATATTTTTAGCAAACCAATACTTAACCTTTAGGAAGAATGTCCTATGTCCTAAGTCCAACAACTTTCTGGAAACTCCTATTTCCTTACAAATTCATTCAATAAAACCTAACTCTGCTAAAGTTATTCTTCCCTGTTGCCCTTACAAATTAATAAAAGAACAATTCATATGGGAAGATAAACCTATTTTTTCTATTGAACACCAGATACCATCAATAACCATATTATGAAGTGGTATAACTGTATCTAAACCTACTCATAACAAAATATTAAAATATGATATCACTGTTCTGATGGGCATGCTCTTCATGACATTTTAGAAATTCCTTCTCTTCCACTACTTATATATAGATTTGAATATTAAAGGAACATAAAATGAGATTGAGATGATAATGGGAATAACACTTCTTCTTTCATAACATACACAGCCACATATTTAGACATTATATGCTATTGCTCCAGTATGAAGTGAGGAATACAGGGAGGCTTATTTCACAACCAAGGAATGAGACTGCTCTGAGCTACCTGATTTGACCAATTTTCTATGAATATCTTTGACATAAACGATATATAAAATTTTGCATGGCTATACATATGGGTAGAGGAGTCTGGGAAGAGAAGAAAAAGTATGGATAATAAAATATATGGTTGTGTTTTAAGAAAAGAAAGATGATGAAAGATGAGGTCTATAAAGCATTAACTTATAAACATGTACCATTTAGCTTTTCTAGAACTTGCTTATTATACCTCAAGAGTTTAATAGTCTTATGTGTTATCTCGATTTTAAATTTTAAGCCTGGGGAAAATGAGAGAAAGACAAGATAAATAAAAATATAAAACTGAACACTGAAACATGACTACTCAGGCAGATTCTATATAAATAGTAAGATAAGTACAAACAACTATAATAACTATAAATTGCAGAATATTTCATAGACATAGAGCTATGTTTATGAACAAAAGAAGTTCAAAGAAATGGAATGTTATTTTGTTTAAAATTTTAGTATCTTAGAAAGAAAATAAACAATCCTCATTTTACATGTGAATAGAATAAAGATCAAGAAGCAAAATATCCTACACTGGTAATACAGTTACAAAGTACAGGTCCAAAACTTCATTCTAGTTGTTTCAAGTCAAGTTAATTTCTTAATACTCTTGTGTATTCAATATGATGTCTATGCTCTTCCTGGAAAAATGTGTTGTTCAATATTCTATGTGCATGCAAAAATGACACAGAAATTGAGAAATTCTGTATTATAAAGAAAACTTACAACATCCAGTTCTTAGTAAAATGACATATGAATTTTTAAAGATTTAAACAAATACATCAAAAATAAGCCTTGCATTTTCTATACTTACAAACAGTACATGAAATAAGTTGAACATAGTCTCTTCAATTATGTATAAAATAAAAATATTTTCTTCAATTTCCTATTCTACTTGCTCATGAGTTTAACTATTAAGATTTTTCTCTTTTAGATAAATCTTACTTATGATTGGTTTAACATTTTGGTATTCAGACTATCTTCTAGGATATTGTTTAGTAAATATTCTGTAAAAACATATACTTTCCCAGTATGGGCTAGTCATGGTAATTTCCATGCCTGGGTATTTTATTCAATGTTTGTAATTTTTATCTAACTCTAACTATTTCAGAGATTACAAATCTGGTTCATAAGACTTTTTCACTTTTAAGTCAGAAAGATAAAGAACTTCAAAACAAATTTTATTTTTCTGGCTGCATTAATGAAAATAATTTAAGATAATTTCCTCAAAAGAGTATGCTTTTATAATAATGTAAACTCAATCTATAGTGTTTATGAGGAGGTAAAAAGACAATATGGAGGTAAGTAAGTACTCTTCTACTATGCAGTTTCAAGTGATTGAATGCAGATTATCAGGTGCGGCCGCAAGCACCTTTAATCACTGTGCCATCTGGGTGACATACGTTTTTTGAGAGGGTACAAGCTAATACCATTCATAAACAAATGTGTTCTAATCACAGAGAACAATATTTCTATATTGTGAGCATAGCCTTTGATGACTGAAACATCTATAGTCAAGGAAACCCGAAAAAATGTTTCTCAGCTGAAGAATTGCTCATATTTTTCCAGACATCTTAGAGAACAGTGTCCTCCCTAATGTCCTCCAGTACATTTCAACTAACCCAGTTCATCACTTCAGTACTGCCCACTTCTTCAAGTACTTAGAGCACAACGATGATGCTTTTCTATTGTGATGAGACAGAAGCATAGCGAGTGAGGTCCCAATTCCATGTTGGGAAGAAAACACCACTTGGCTCTTGTCAGAGCAGAAAAATAGACCCTTTGGAAACAAAGTTTTAATGCAGGAATTCCATTCAAAAGGAAAGAAAATCGGCTTATACCAACCTACAAACACCTGAACAGAGAATCAGCACTTAGCTGGATTGAGGAGCAGAAGAGGTGAAAAAAGAGAAAAATGGAGGGGGTGTTGTGAGGTGTCTACCAGAGTAGACCTCTCAGACAGAGGTTCAAGCCAATATAATGTTTTCATTAGCCAACCACAATGGGTGTTTGGGATTGGTATGCAGCCTTTAGATTTTCTCATAACTAGTTAAACGTAAAAAACACATCTTGGATTGACATTTCATAGGTAGAAAAAACTAGAAGCTAGAACACAGCTAGAAGTAAAATTACATAAACCAAGAAGCAAAGATGGGACACTTAGGGGCTTCCCAGAACTATGGACTGTGATGAGTTCTTCATTTTCATTTGGGAAGGAGTTGCTGCCTATCTGTTGGGTTCCAAGACCTGAATAGTACATTATTCACAGTGTCAGTTGTGTTATGGTCTAAGGATCTACTAGGGTCTAGGAACCTGTTGCCTTGGTTCCAGAAAGGCCTGTAATCTGGGCAACAGTTCTGCCTCGACTATCTCCATAAATGGAGGAAGGGAATTCCACTTCATTATTCCAAATTACCTCTTCTAAATGAACACTCTTGCCTGGAAGTAATATGGGATAGTATGACTAAAATTACAAAACAGTACCTGAATACCTCACAGAAGAGCCAAATGGACTGACTACCACTTCATGCCTTTTCCCAGTAGAAGCCATCAGTCCTATATAAGTCAGAGACAGCAGCTAATGGTACTCCCTTTGCCAGGTCTAGCTCCTACTTCACGGGAGCTCAATTCTCTTTCTGTCTCTTAAACTCTCCCTATGTATTTATAAATTACTTTCTTAAATGATCTACCTTTTCAGTGAAATTAGTTCTTCAATTCTGGAGAAAAACAACTTGAAAATCAGTGTTTTTGTTTGGGTGGCTTTATTCCAAATTTCCAAACCTTAGCACGACTGACATCATGATGGAAGTATCATTGAAGCCATAAAATTCACCATGTAGACAGTACCAACTGATAAAAATAAAAACAAATATCTAACCCATCAGAGTATATAGTTCTGGGAAAGTAATCTTGTCTTTTGGCTTCTGTAGTTCTACCTCTAGCTAACTGTTCTTGTTAGCTGAAGTATGCCAACTGAAGTATGGGTGTAAAATCTCATCCTGAGAAAGGCTAAGGGCTACACTAGGACCCTGAACACCCAATGTAGTAAAGAACAGGCAAATAAAGATTTTCCACTGACGTAAAACCATGCCAGAGTAACCTTTTCTGGCGCATGCCCTACAACTGGTTGTTGACACCATACATCTTAAAGTTGCTTACACAGCAAACAGATATCCAGAACTCCTCAGTGGCTCCTACTTACCTTTACACTTAGAAGGTTTAGGGATGATTACGGGGACCGTGATGACTGATCAGCCTTGATCTTTGCCAATCCTTAATGTGTGGGTTGCAGCCTCTTTGGGAGTCATCCTTCCATAGGGGTCACCTAAGACCATGAGAAAACATAGATATTTATATTATGATTTATAACCTTAACAAAATTACAATTGTGAAGTAGTAACAAAAATAATTTTATGATTGAGGGGATCACCACAACATGAAAAATTGTATTAAAGGATCACAGCATTAAGAAGTTGAGAAACACTGCTCCTAGACAAAATTGTTCAGTTGCAACTGCTCTTGGACTAATCTCCCACCCCATATACAGGCATCTTTTGTTTTCAATAAACTACTTTTATCTTATTTGGCCCCTCTATTGTCAACAAATCAATCCTGAGATAAGGAAAAAGATGGTCATTGATCTAGGCATCTTGATAAGCACTGATCAAATCAACAACAACAGTTTTTGAGCTCCTTCTCAAACAACTCCTCTATTTCCCTCTAATGTATGGAATTTTATAATTTCTATGAATATTATTTTTGTTTTTTTTTTTGAGACAAAGTTTTTTTGTATAGCTTTGGAGCCTATCTTGGAACTCATCTTGTAGCCAGGTTGGCCTCAAACTCAGAGATCTGCCTGCCTTTTTGTCCACAGTACTGGGATTAAAGGCGTGTGACAACATCACCAAGCTGTGAATAACATTCTGTTTTTTTAATTGAGCTCTACATTTTTCTCTGCTTCCCTCTCTACCTCTCCCCTCCCCTTCAACTCTCTCTCTCCCAAGGTCCCCATGCTCCTAATTTGCTCGGGAGATCTTGTGTTTTTCTACTTCCCAAGAAGATTAGATCTATGTATGTCTCTCTTAGGGTCCTCATTGTTGTCTAGGTTCTCTAGAATTGTGATTTGTGGGCGGGTTTTCTTTGCTTTATGTTTAAAAACCACTTATGAGTGAGTACATATGATACTTGTCTTTCTGTGTCTGGGTTACCTCACTCAAAATGATGTTTTCTAGCGCTATCCATTTGCTTACAAAATTTAAGATGTCATTATTTGTTCTGCTGTGTAGTACTCCATTGTGTAAATGTACCACATTTTTCTTATTTATTCTTTAATTGAAGGGCATATAGGTTGGTTCTGGTTTCTGGCTCTGAAAAACCATGTTTCTGTGAACATAGTTGAGTACATGTCTTTGTCACATGATTGAGCATTCTTTGGATATATACCCAAAATTGGTAATACTGAGTCTTGAGGAAGTTTGTTTCCTTATTTTCTCAGAAATTACACAATGACAACCAAAGGGGCTGTACCATCTTGCATTCTCACCAGCAATGCAGGAGTGTTCCCTTTACCCTACAACCTCTCCAGCATATGTTGTCATCAGTGTTTTTGATTTTGGCCATTCTTTTTTTTTCATTTTTTATTATTATTACAAGAAAAATTTACATTTACACCCCTTGTTCCCGGCCCTCATGCTCCCCCACTACCCCACCGCCCTCCTCCCTGCTTCCTTAAGATGGAGCAG
>JAQHUG010000213.1:3152622-3166116 GCA_028555095.1 Dicrostonyx torquatus | reverse complement strand
TTTAATTTGTTTATATTATTTAAAGACAACTTTAGGTGACAATTTTAATAAAAACAATTTTTTAAAAAAGCACAGAATTATAAATAATAATTTTTAGACCTCAAACAGCATAATGACATCTATAATAAACAACAACAAATACTTTTTTCTAGAATTAAAGCTTGCATTATATTCTGAATATATTAGGAAATCAATTTATAATCATTCGAAAGTTATAGTGTTCTGTCTGAGAGGAGAAATATTTGGATACATGTCTCTGTGTCTTTTCTATTGCATGAGCATTTCTCTTTTTCAATAGCAAAGGCTAAATTGCTCTTGACTTAAGGCCCATGCAGACTGTCTTGATCGTCTGCTGATAAGCCACATTTCTGGTAAAAGTAATAGGAAAGATAACCTATTCTTTATGTATCTACAATTTAACTACATATGGTTATTGTTAATAAGAATCAATAGAAAAGTTTTTATTACAACCAGCATTTTCCCTTTGTCCCACAAAGACACTAGCATTTGTGATCATTCTTTATTGTTAATATTTTTATTTCTATTTACTTCACCCAAAGTACACATAGGGCTGGAACATGTGGTATTCAATACTATGCATATATAATTTGAAATTATTGAAATATTATCATGAGGATAGACCCATAAGATTACATTACTTACTTCTTTACTTCTGATTCCTCACTTTCATATGCACACACACACACACACACACACACAGATTGAGAGAGAGAGAGAGAGAGAGAGAGAGAGAGAGAGAGTAGGGTCCCATATCAGGCAGTGTCCCAGTGAACCCTCTCTTCTCCATTCTTGGGACTCCATCAGCATTCCTATCAGCAGAGACAATCTGATGAAAGGAACACTGATTTCTACAGTTTAGTCAAAGTCTACTAGAGGGCAATGAATCCAGTTGTACAACACCAAAAATAATTTAGCACAGAGTTCCTATGTCCTATAACCTATGGTGTACACATAATTCGTCCAAAAACATGTATTGTAATTACAGTTGTTTCTTGGTATTTGAAAAAGGGATACCTCAGGATTCATGTTGTTCTTAGGATTTTAGGAGGCTAAAAGTTCTAAATGCATAAAATGATATTTGCATACCACCAGTGAACATCCTTCCATATACTTAAATAATCTGTGTTATCATCAAAATAAATGAATAATAAACTTAATATAAACTCTGCATAAAATGTTGCACTGTACTGTTTAAAACACAATTACAAGGTAAGAGTATATACAGTATGAAGCACATGTAATATATATAATTTAAATGTAATATATATGTATAATATTGAGTTGTATGTTTTTGATTCAGCATTGTTATAATACATGAGTGTAAGATCCAGAGAATATGAGGAGTTTTCTGCCTTTGTTTTATTACTTAATTTTAATGTCTTACACAATTTTCTTCCTGTCCCTTATTGCCAACATTACCATCTTTATTTGTTTCAGTTTATTGAGTGAAAAAGTGAATTATTTTCTTTATTTTTATTTGGCATATTCTTGAACTATTTTCTTCACAGTTCTCACAAGATTATAAGTAACAACCAAAAGGTGTACCTCATTAATTTGAACTCATCTAACTTTACATCAATACTTTTGAAATAACTCTTTTTCCAGCTTGACCTCTCTATTTTTGGTTTGCTTGTTTGTTGTTGTTGTTGTTGATAACACAAAAACAAAATAATTCTGATGACTTAAATATGTTGAAAGTAAATTCAGTGAGGAGTGCAGCATTACAGACCTAAGACATTGGCTTCTACCTTTTACTTATAATTGTAGTACAAAGTTTATAATAGTTTTATCTGTCACTTGCTGTTTTACTATTTACTATTTAAGATGTTTACTTACTTGTATTTTCATCAGAGGCTCAAGTGAGGAAGAGTCTGCTTCTCATCTCCCTGAGTGTCCAGCAAAATTCATCTTTTTGCTGATGTAGGGAGTTGGCTCCACCTTCTTTGCTTAGCAGCCAGCTGAAGCTCCACAGACAACCCAACTGATCCTTGTCATGTGACCATATACTTCAGTACTTCAAAATGTAGTGGCTTATTTATTTTTGGCCAGTGAGAGAATTTCTTTTCTCTCTCTGCTAGAAAAAATTTTAATATTCAAGGATGTTATGAGGGAGTCCTGTTTTGTTATGTTGGATATGTAAGGTATCATGACCTATGGTATCATCCAATTTGAAGCCCACTTCACAGGAAGGAAATAAGCTTTATACTATAAACCTGACGAACACCCACAGCTAGTAAAGTCAAAGGTTCTAGGAGGAGCCAGATACTGATACTCTGCTAAATGGACATAGAGTCAAATGGCTTTCTAAATATTTATGTTCACACATAAGCCAGTGCCTATTTCAGAAAAATTTCTTTATTGAATATAGATGGCAGAGAATACAAAGATTCATGACTGGTCAAAGTGCTGAGAGTAAGTGACTATTGGATACATATCTTTAATCCTGATATCTATATCACTATACCACATGCTGCAAGGCTCAGATGGGAGATGCCAACCAATCGTTGTGGTTATTCTTTTACCCATTAGAAAGAAGTCACAGGTTCTTACTGTACTCATGGGTAAGACATTATGAAAAGACATATGCTGCTGTACTCCTTATAATAGATCACTCATGAAACATATCAATCACTAAATAAAATGCACAATGAAAATATATGGACGTGTGATTTTAACTATTTCTAGCAATATTGTAAAGAAGCTCAAAAGTAATTCTGTTTGCTCTAGAGTAAGTATTTAGAAGCCTAAAATTGAGCAAACAGCAACATGTAAAATAGCTACTACTGTGCCTTCAGTGATCTGATTTCACAAAAATATTACAGACTTTCAAGATGTATTTGAAATCAGTAGAGACATGACTACATTACATTTTACGTCCGGCTAGATCTCAGTTTATAAGCTTGTTAGCTTTACACTACAATGATGAGTTTACCACATCTGTGCCATAAGCAAGAGAATTAGAAAAGTGTGTGTTTTTAGGAATCTTCAAGACAACATGACAAAAATCTTGCTGATTAGCTTTTTGTTTTTGTTTTTAGGGAATTTGGATTCATATTTCCCTAGTTTTTCTACCTGCTAGAGGCAGAAGTTCACAAATTTAAGTCTGCTAATACAAGGGTATAGAAGTACATCACAAATTTTATTAAATTACATACCAAATGCCATTTTCCCTTCGCTTTTCCTGATATAAATGACAGGTCTACATATTAAAAATAAAACACAAAAGAAGCCAATGTACTATCTTTATTGAAAATTTCTATTCAATAAACTAAAGTGACTCATGAGGTGACAATATTTATGAAAAATAACATCACAGTCATTTAAATCTTTTTGTCACATCATATAATTTGATAGGCTAATTCAATAAGTTATAAAGCATAGGAGTTGAATATTAAAATTAAGATATGTGTAACAAAAATATATAACTATCCTAAAATGAGTCATTCTAAGATAGTAGTCATTTTATGGGCATCTCACTTAAAGATGTATTTGACTTAAGGGAAAAAAAAACCTGTCCAGAAATATGTTGCACAAATACAACCTGGATAACCAACTAACCCAAATTTTCTTTAATAACCTAAAAAAATCCAATTTTCCAATTATTGGTAAATATTGTTCTTCAAGTAATTCAAAATTAAAATCTATAAATATATTACCAGTATTGGGTATATGCACAAACATACTCATGTTTAGTTTGGTGAAAGTGTAGATATTGATACACATACAGATTTATGCATGTGCTTTTGGAGGCAAGATATCAAGCCCAGTGTCATTCTTCAGGAGCCATCCAACTTGTTTTTTGAAACGGTATATTTCAATGGAAACTGAAGATCTCAGCTAAGCTACACTGTTTTTCTCGAGGGTCCCAAGAGACCACTTGTCCCTGTATCCCCACAGCAGGGATCAGAAGAATGTGCCACTATTCATAGATTGCTAAGTGGGTGTTCAAAATTAACCTCAGATCATCACGCTTGTCCAGTAAGCATTCTACTGACAGCTACTTCCAAGACCCAACATATTATCTTGTATTATCTAATGCCAATACAAACTAACCTAAACATTAGATAACATTTAAAATGTGGTATCATAAAGAATATCTTTTTTATTGATTTTTATTGAGCTCTACATTTTTCTCTGATGCCCTCCATGCCTCTATCCTCCCCTTCAACTCTCTCCCAAGGCCCCCATGCTCCCAATTTACTCAGGAGATCTTGTCTTTTTCTACTACCCATGTCTATTATATCTATGTGTCTCTCTTAGGGTCTTCATTAAATTTTGATATTTTTTTAAAAAAATGTGATACTCTTTATTTTCTAATTACAAAGATCTCTCTCTCTCTGTTTGTATGTGTGTGTGTGTGTGTATGTGTGTGTTATGCTATCTTTTCCTTTCTTGTTTGTATAACCTTTTACAAATTTGATACTTTTTACCCTAGGCATGTATCTTCACTCTAATTGTTTTCAATTACATTATAGTAGGTAAAAATGTCATTGTTTTTTCTGCATGAATGCTGTTTGGAACACCAGATTAAATGTCCAGGTGAAAGAACTCATTACTAAATGATGAATAAATCAAAGAAGAAATTAAGAACAAAATCAATATAGTACTGTAACTAAATGAAAATAAAAATGTGACCACAAATCTCTGGAATGCATTAAAAAATAGTCCTATTAGGGAAATTTGTATCTTTGATCTCCTACACTAAAAAATCAGAAAAAGCACAAATAAAGGACTTAATGATATAACTCAAGAATTCGGAAGAACAAAATAACCTTGCTCAAATCCAACATGTGGCAAGAAGTATAAAATCAACAAGTAAATTGATGGAGTAGAACATAGAAAACAAAGAATTAATGATTTTAAGAGATGCTTCTTTGAGAAATAAAAAGATCAACAGCAACTTGGACCCATTAACAAAAAGAAATAAAGACATGACCCAATTTAATATGATCAGGAATGAACAGGAAACATTAGAACAGATAACAAAGAAATAAAACAATATATGTTATAAAAGGATACTTTAAAACCTTATACATTGAACTGAAAAAATGCAAAAGAAATGGATACATTTCTAGATTCATCCAATCTATCTGCCTTACTCAGGGTTTCTAATGCTGTGATAACACCCCAAGATCGAAATATATTTACAAAGTAGGGCTGGCTTCATCTTGTAGCTTATAGACTATCATTTCAGTAAGTTAGGGCAGAAACTCAATGCAGGAAACTAAAGAAAGTAACTGATGCAGAGGCCGTGAAAGAGTGCTGCTTATAGCGTAGCTCTCCATGGCTTGTTCATCCAGCTGCATTATATAGTCCAGGGCAACCTGCCTAGCAGTAGTACAACTTACAACTGGTTAGGCCCTAGCACAACAATCATCAATCAAGAAAACCCATCATAGGTTTGCCATTGACCAGTCAGTTGGGAGGCATTTTTTTTTCACATAAGTTTCCTCCTTTCCAAATGAGTCTGGCATGTATCAAGTTGAAATAAAGCAAGCTAACATATAAGAAATATTAAACCAAGAAGAGATAAATACGAACGAGGAAATTGGAATAATCCTAGAAAGGCTTTCAAAAAAACACAGCTTTGGTCCACATAGTTTCAGCATCGAATTTCAAAGATTCCTACTAGTCTTAAATTATTCAAAAGTGTAAAACCCGAAAAATCATGTGGAAAGATTCATCCTGTAAAGTTGCTATTATTCCAGTACCCAAACCAGGAAAAATATAGTAGAAAAATTGACCCCAGATCAATACCATTAATGAACTTAGATGAAAAATATTCAATAAAAATTACCAAACAAAATACATGCATGTATCAAGAAAATCATCCACAATGTTCTAATTTAATTTATCCCACAAATATAGAGATGGTTCAAAATATGAAAACCAATAAATAAAATAAGTTATATAAATTGTCTGTAGTACTATGAATGACCATTATAATTTCATAGGAAGTGGCACAATCAGGATTTGTGGCTTTGTTGGAGTGTGTATGACCTTGTTAGAGCAAGTATGTCACTGTGGTAGAAGGCTTTCATGTTCCTATGCTCAGAATAAGGCCCAGTGCCTCAGTCAACTTCCTGTTGCCTGCAAAATATATGACTTTCAGCTTCTCCTCCAGTAGCATGCCTGCCTAAAAGCTGCCATTGTGTCTTCCACCACACTATTTGCAATAACTGATAAGAAAGTACTTATTCAAAATGAGCAAAAGACACCTACAATGTCACCTGGGTCCCCACAGTCAGACCAACTTAAAGTATCCACAGGCACTCCAGTGCCTTGCCACACAGGGCCAGTGGGTGCAATTATGATGAGCAAGTATATGGTGGAGAGATATGTAAGAAAGAGAAGCAGAATTGTTTGTTGTGGTAAGAGACAGTCCTGAAGAAGCAATGGTGGGGAGGAATGAGCTGATGTTGATAGCCTCCTTGCCAGTTGGGACCAGAGAGGAATCTGGGCCTGGACTGCTGCCTAGTGTCGGTTGATGAGTGGTCTGTGCTGTCACTAGGGGACATGATGACATCCAGGTCCACGTGCTTCCTGGGAGTCATGGCAAGGTCTGTGACCCTGCAGCAGCCAGGGTCTATGTCGATGTCCATAGAACTGATGGTTGTGTGGATGGCCAGGGTGTGCATAGCCACCTGAGATCATGTTGGTATCCCAGGCTCTTGCTGCCTCCAGACCATTCTGATATGGGTGGTCTGTGCAGCCGCTAGGTCGATGGTGATGTCCTGCCTGAGCTACTGTGGAGGTTGTGCTTGGGTTCATGTTCTTTCTACAGCTGTGGTCTTTGTTGATCCATTGTGTGTTACCACAAGAGGTGATAGAAAACACGATGCTTAAATCTGAGGGTAATACTGAGCTGGCCCCACCCCTCACTGCCCTGGGATAGTTGGACCTGCCCTCACTGGACACTGCAGCAGAAAACCTGGCCCCAAAGGCATGAGCCTAGGAAAACTGGCTTTGTCCCATGCATGAAAGGGTGGTCCCAGTGGCCAGACTGATCATCTCAGCTACTACCGAGGACCACATCCTGGGCCTTGGGTTGGCCCACCCTAACATCTACCCAATCTGTGACCTACTGGGAGTTCATGAAGGTACAGTCCTGCTGAGTAATAACAGCAGAATCTCCATTACTCGGGGCAACAGCAGAATATCCATGAGAAGTTTTGCTAAGGGTCCAGTGATGATGATGTACCAGAGGCCTTGAACCAGACCAGTGACTCATTGCAAAGACTATCTTGAAGATGGGACTGATTAGACAAAAGGGTATACTGAATGACATACCACAGATCCAGATGCCACTAGAATGGAAGGTGTTGGAAAGACAAAGGAACAAGGTGGGCTTTTGGTTTTTGTTTTCTTTTGTTTAAAAATTTGGTGGAGTATGTTGCAGGGATGAGGGGTGAATATGGAGGGACAGGGAAGTGAGTGGGATTGGGGTGCATGATGTGAAACTCCAAAAGAATCAATAAAAAATTAAGAAAGAAAGAGAGGGGTAGAGGGGGGGGGAGGAAGGGAGGGAGGGAGGGAGGAAAGAAGAAAGGAAGGAGGAAAGGAACTGCTTATTTACTTTCTGAAGACATCATTTTCATGCACTACGTTGAAGTGACTGATACAATGAATTAGATAAATACTGAAGCCTTCCATTTGTAAGACTGGAAAAGGTAAAATCAAATGCATTTTAAAATTGCTATCTTCCACGTGCTAGCTATTTTAAATTAATGTGCTTGAATTATTCTTCACAGCAGTAATCAAAACACCTACTAACCTCCCCCACTATTTTCCCTTGATAACCTGTTAAAATAACATTGTCTACAATTATGGCATCATTTGTTATGCATGGCATGATAGAAGGTAAATACAAAGAGGTACTATCATTACTTTTGTCCTTTGTTCTTTGGGGCCAGAATATTGCACACTTCTTTACTTTGACATTTATGGCTTTTAGATTGGTAATGGACTGGTTTGTATGGCTCATTATCTTGAATGATGATAATATTAGAGTATGGAGCATCCATGTTTTCTTTGAAGCACAGTAAAGGTTCCATATAATTTACCAAAGGTTATTACTAAACAATTACCCAGAATACAATTCACATCTAATAGGATATCCAGTCCTAAAAAGAATATTTAGTACATCTTGTAAGATACTGGACCAGGTAATATTCAAGTGTTCGTTTTGTTGCTAATTTATAAAAGATTATTCTGGCAGATTGATAAATGAAAACTATATGAAATAATTTGCCTTTAAAGATGGCTAAATTAAAATATAACTTACTAGATATTTGAAATTATGAAACTGTATTGGATTCAGGAAATAAGCATATACGAGTAAACTTAATATATTATCTTATGACCCAGATCACTATATGCTGTTGTAAAATATTAAATTTCTGATTATCTTAAGTGATGTCTAATACTCTAGAAATATAGTCAAACATTATAAAATGCAAATGAAAAAGAATAAAATAAAACTTTATGCAGAAAGATTAAAACAAACAAATAAAATGTAATTTCTAAAAATGAATATAGCACTGACAAATGATTTATAGAGTAAAATTATAAAGAGTAATCTTTTAACAATCAAAATAAAACTTCAATAATAGGAGCTCAGAGAAACACCAATTTCAACAGTAATAGACATTAAAATATTGACATACTGTCAAGTGTTTAATATGGGGATGGCCACACGATAGTAGCCAGATTTACATAAAGAAGCACATGATTTACATAGACTAGAATCCTCACTTTGTTTTCAAGGTGGGAAGTAAATATGTAGTCTCCACAGAAGCAAATTAGAGAAAACTGTAATCCCGACTTTGGAAACAAGTGAGACCCAGTTCTACTTAAGATATATAGGGCTTTTTGAGCAAAGTAATGTGCCAACATGACAAACTATGGATGATAAATATTAAGTATATTATGCCTAACATTATATTGTAAATAATTTTATTATTTTATCAAAATAGAAAAGTATTCATTAGACATATATGACAATGTATAGATAAAATTTAGGCTACATATTAATATTTTAGGTCACTGGGAAAATATTTCCTTCACATCTCTCTCTTAAGAAGTATATATATATATGTATATATATATATATACATATATATATATATATATATATATATCTTTGTTCTGTTGTCATTTTAATTCAGAACATCACTCTTGACCCAATTCTTAACTCTTATGCTTATAGCTGTTGTAAAACAGCTTTATTGACACCTCTGTTAAAAATGTTTCCTTGTATTTGTTCTGAAATACAGTAGTAAGTATGTTGCAGTTATTGACAGGAACACTTCTTATATTCAGTTAAGGCAACTTTCAGTATATAATACTATAATAAATTGACTTACTAACATCTAAGAGAATCAATGAAATGAATGTATGAAAAAGGCAAATCATTTGTTTGAATTCAGCACATACATGCTGAATATCTACAATATGCCAAGTGTCAGGACTACTGCCACTGTTAGTTTTCAATCAACATATTTAACTACATGCATTATGAATTTCAAGTACTACATTGCAAATTCTAAATGCAATTATTTATGCATATTTTTATGAATATTTTAAATAGGTATTTTGAACTGTTATTTTCAGAAGCTGATCTTTGGATTCACTTCCTTTGGCAATGTCTCATAGCAGTTAAAACTTAAGATTGAAAATCTATGTGTGGGGACACTTTGTGCAATAGTAACATTACTTAGCTACTATTGAGCAAAAAAATTTAAGACTTGAAAAGAGAAGAAGTGAAATATAGATTTGAGCCAAGTCATATGCCATATGGGTAGCACTGTATACTGTCTTCTTCCCTATCTGCTCAGACAGTGTAAATAGAAAACATTCTTCATGGCATGGCCACACAACCAGTGTCTAGTATAGCATTATCGTAGCAGAAAATGCTCTGGAAATTGAACTTTAAGATATATCTGCAGATAGTTATAATTCTTTCTTCTGAAAAAGTTAGAAGTGTCCAGGGTTACAACTCTTGATGCACTCTTGAAAATATCAATCAAAGAATTAACTGAGGAAATGAAAGAAATAGATTCATATAAAATGAAGTGCATATAATCCTTTTATTTGTAGCATGCATAAAATAGACAGGCTAAATCATTTTGTCACAGGAGTTAAAACTTAATGGACCTTCTTAAGTTTTCTATAATTTCACAGTAACTTATCCAAAATCTCCTTTTAATTACATGGTCTTTATGAATCATAAATCTGAACAAAATTTCAAATGGGTGTTTGCTCTAGGGTTTTTCATAAGGTTTCATCCAAGGTTTCTGCTGAGGCAGGATTTTGCCAGAATTTCAAGAGGAAATTATCCTATAGTTTCATTGGCAAGACCACTAGTGAGTTTCCCTTCGTATTTATTGGACCCAATGCCTCATTTTTTGCTGAATGTGCCTGGAGTATTATGTCATAAGAAATAATCCAACATGGTGATCTGATGCACTAAAGCTGAAGAAAGACGGAGTTTAAGGAGGTTGGGTTTCAATATAGAAATAAAATTTCTTGGAGCTGGGTATTTCAGTCAACTTTTCACTACATAACTAAACACCCCAGACTGGATATTTTTGAAGAGAAGAGATTAATTTAACTCACAGTCTTTAGGATCAAGGACACAGCATTAGTGCTTACTCATTCTGGTGAGGAACTGGGAGCTGTATCACATTAAGGATGTGGGAATGCTATATCACTGCTTAGAGTATTAAGTTAGTGCATCTCAGCTGAGAAGGCAGGTATAAAACACATTAAAGATATAACTCAGGCTTTTTTTTAAAAAAAAAGCTAACTCTGACGAAAACCCATATCACAAGAAAACTCCTGCATGAAACCTTCCAAGACCTCAAGACCTATGCCTTATCTTTTTAAAGTTCTCTCATTTTTCATAAGACTGTCTCAGGCTCATAGACCCTTTTGGAGCAAACTAGAATTCACTGGGAACACTGGAGAAATGGACCTGAGAAGAATTCTTCAAATGATCATATAACAAAAGTAATAAAAGCAAAGCAGTTTTTCAACCAGGAAAGTACATTTTAAAAGTCAGTTTTCAACTACAGTAAGCTTTGAAGATAAAGACCATCATTTTCTGGTTGCTGTGTTGGACTAATGTTGACCTGTTTGGCTGTTCTCACAATTGCTCTTCAGTGGTAACTCTTCAGCTTCTCTCAGCAGCACAAGTCAAGCCCTTATATGCTTTGTGAAGCAACTTTGCTCTACTTAAACTCTTCTGTTTTGTTCACTTTGATGAGAAGAGTGATCTTTAATGTTACAATATAAGGTAGTGATCTGAAGGGAAAATCACTTAAACTTCAGAGCACCTGGCCAGCAATCCAACCTGTCTGCTGAGATAAAAGAAGTGATGCCCTTCATTATATCATTTGGATTTCTTTTCCCGTTTGGCATTTATATATGGACATTATCCTTTAAAGGATTCAGGTTTATCATGGATCAAGTAATATAGTTTATATCTTTAATTTCACCATGTTAAAGGCTTAATCTACAGGATATTATTAATGGGAAATTCAGCTGTTATGAAGTCAGACTGGTCATTAGAGGTCATGCCCTTAAACTAAGTTGTGAAATCCTGGATTCTTTACAATCTTCATTCTTTGTCCAGAAACAGAAAGATTATATAAACCACACTTTGTCTATCATGAGGTAATGATTTGAGAAAAGCAATGGATGCAAATGACCAAGGACTAAACCTGCTAAAACTGTTAGATAAAATAAAACTTTTCTCGCTTAATAAGATAATTATCTCAAAATAAATTTATAGTAACAGAGATGTGGCTAATACAACCAGGGAGAAAAGTTGGCACAATGGTGGTTTGCAGTCATGCAAAATGCAGTGGATACAGTAATATGGATGCCTTTAACAAGACTTCAACAGAAAGACTGAGTGATAAGGCAATGTCTCAAGACTTCTAATATGAGTCCAAAGCTAAAACTGGCATGTCAGCAGTGTAGAAAGAGCATACTGTTATAAGACGCTCCTGAACAGAGCAAAACACAAAGCTATAAGTGTGGCGTCCATCTTCAATAACAACCCCAGGAACATATAGATTCCAGCATTATGTAACATCCACTGTGAAAAGCTTCAGATAACATGGAAAGCCACCCAAGAAAATGTCCATATGAGCTATCACCAGCAAAAACATATAGGAGAGGTGATGAACATCTGTGTCTCAGTACAAAGGAGGCAGAGGTGAACGTGTGAGGATCACCTTCAGTTATATAGTAAGTTTAAAGCCAGTCTGGACTACATGAGACCCTATCACAAAGAACAAAAAAGAAACAAAGAAACAAAGAAGGAAAGAAAGAAAGAAAGACAAAAGAAAAGAACTAAACAAAACAAAAACCAAACAATATTTGGGATGTGTTTTTTAATTCTATTGATCACTGGGGCAGTAATGATCCATTTATTAAATTATTTTTTGTTTCCATTGTAGAAGTTGTTTTATATTTTTTTCCTTTTTGTTCTGTGCACAACTATTTCCAACCATTCTATTATAGGGTTACATAATATATAAATTGCACTGCATAACATAAAATAAAATAAGACTTTAAAACTAGCAAGAACAATACAAAAATAGGTATAATAGAAGTCCACATTCCATCACAGTTTGGCTGATTTATGTAGCTGTACAGTGACTTAATATTTGTCTGAGATTCCTTTAATCTCTTATTATTTTTATTACTTGTTTTTAGACTCAGTATGTGCCTTCAGTACCTGTCTCACTATTGATGTAGTACTATATAATTTGTGCATGGGATTAGGGTTATTGTTGATGTTGAAAAGGACATGAAGTTTTTGGTGACAGGATGGATTTCTCTATTTGAACCATAACTTGATTGTGTTAAAGGAATAGTGTCGGGAATGTTATCATTTTCAGGAGCTATCAGTTCTAGAATGCAGGGAATTGATGAAATTGGGCGACCTTGCTCCATCCTTTCTCCCTCTTTACTCTTTGACCATGAGTTAAAAAACAGTCACCCTGAGACATCACCTCCCCTAAAGCCCTGGAATCAGCTGACCTTGGATTGAAGGATCTGACTTTAAAGAAGTTGATTTGTCAGAGTTTTGAGTTGCAGAAAGCATGTTAAAACACAGACAATAATGGAACTTTAGAGACCATGGGAAATTTTCTAATTCATAAGCATGAATTGCCCAGAAGAAAGAGGAAGGGATAGACTGAAAGGGAATAAAAAGCAAGACGTGGCAGCCCTCAAAAATAAGAGTGTATCAGTCATGTATTCCAAAACCACACAGAGACCAGATGATTATATAAGCAGAGAGATATATTGAAAGACCAAAATAAACCAAACAAGACCTTCTGAGAAAAGCTTCCAATAAGACTGAATGACTTAGTAGATTCAGTGTCTTCTGGTCCATCAAAGAGGCTTTTATTTGTCTCAATTCACTACATATCTCCTGCCAAACATGGAGGAAACTCT
>JAQHUG010000213.1:3126059-3150902 GCA_028555095.1 Dicrostonyx torquatus | reverse complement strand
AAAAAACAATGATATCTTGAATTTTGCATGCAAATGGATGGAAGTAAGAGGACTTTTTATGCCGAGTCATCTAAATTTATCTCCAGTGTTGTACTTTCATGAATTTTAACATTATTATGTAGTAGCAGATTCTCGTCAGGACTACCAGTCTGAAAATATAACATGGAGACTTATTATTAATTATTAAAGCTCGGCTTCACGTAGATGTGTTCCTAACTAGTTCTTATAACTTTAAATTAACCCATATCTTTTAATCTAAATTCTTTCACATGGTTTGGTTACCTACCTTTAGTCTGTACTGCCGATCCTGTTTCCTCTATGTCTGGCTGCAAATTGCCTTTTTTCTTCCCAGTAGTCTCTTCCTCTCTCTACCTATCTTTCTTGCCCATCTACTGGCTACTCAGCTTCTTACTACATAACCACAGCAATACATCTCCACAGTATACAAATATCCCCCAACATCATTAACAAATAGGCTGGAAATTTTTCATCTTTTTGTGACTAGGATATCAAAGTATCCAAATGTGAACACACCTTTTTCTCTAAACAAGCCTAGTTGGAGTGTTATTTGAATATCGATGGTACCCCTCCCAGAGGCATTCCAACTGTTTCAATGAAAGTATTTGCACTAACATTTGCTCAAAAAAATATTGAACTCAACTTTTGTTTTCTAAGTTATTTTCATTTCATTGTTTTATCATTTTCTACTTCTGCCTTTGCATTACTGCAGTTTCTTTTATGTTTCTGGATTTATGTAGCAAACTTTCCAACTATGTCTCTATAGATGCATCCTCCTTGATTTCTGTTGTTTTTGTTTTGTTTTGTCTTAATGTCATTTACTTTGGAGATTGTTATATAACTGCATCATTTCTCCTTCCATCTCTTCCCTCTAAACCCTTCCATAAAACCCAATTTAACCCATTTTTATCACCTAATTTTTAATTGTTGATAAATATGCTTAAATCCATCCTGCTCAATCTGTTTATAATATATGTATAAATGTGATTTCAGGGTTGACCATTTGGTATTAAATTATAAGCAATTGATTTGCTTTTTGCTGGAGAAAACTACTTCTCCTTATTTGTGTAAAAGAACAAAACTGGAGATAATTGGAGATGATTTAGCATATAAAGATGACTTACTATGCTGAGGGATGAAGTTCATAAAAGTAAAATTTGGATGTAGGTAGGTCAGAGTAAGAAACCTGAATATGCTTTATCAGGATATGGTAGATCTCAGTACTCTTTACTTGCTTGCTTGCTTGTAGCTGTTTTTTTTTTGTGTGTGTGTGTGTGTGTGTGTGTGTGTGTGTGTGTTTTGAGTACTCCTGGGATTCCTCCTTGTCTACCAGCCTTGTTTAGCTTGTTTAAGCAGTCATGTTAATGATACTTTATTGGAGTAGGTTCTGAGATTTCTACCAGACACAATCTCATAGAGAACACCCTATTTCTCTGTTAGAAGATTTCCACCCACAATTTCTAGTCAGTGATTTCTGAGCCTTAGATGAGGTGGAGTTATAGATGTATTAGCTGGGATTGGGTTCTGCAATGAGAAGTTTCCTCAATAAGGGTAAGGACTAACCAATTTCTTTTTATTTATATCTCTGAAAGAAATGCCTTCAAAGTGTGATCAGCTAGTATTACACTTATTAGTAAGCTTTCTAAAGACTTCATCTTATCTGTAGAAAAAAAGGACAAGAAACATTTTTCAAAGATTCTTGTCATGCCTAAATTTTTATCTATTCACCCCCTCTCAAGCCAGCTGCCAGGTGCAGTATGTTCCTTTCTCCCATGTCCTAACTTGCCTTCCTCCTTGTAGTACTTTCAGCTTTTCAAATACAATTGATTTGCATAATTCTTAAGTATTCTTGATAACTCAGATTAAGTATCATATTTTTAAAGACGTTCATATTGCCCTTTCCTACATTCCCAGTCCTGGTTTTTCTGGTTCTGTTAAGACAAAATGCAAAATGATACATTATAAATATAACAGTAAACTTATCTTTAAATTTTCTTTCTTGAACATATTCTGAAACTTTATGGATACAGACCATGGCATTAGGTTTAGCCAAAATTCTTATCACAGTTTCTGGTGATATAAGTATCTGAAACTTTTAAAAACAGAATTAACAATGGAAAAATACTCCCATGACTAAATGATAAGTTAAAAGTGATAATACACACCGTTTATAATTCTTAGAAAGACTATAATCATTGATTGACATCATTTAAAATTAAATTCATAATGCCAATTAAGTTTTTATCTATAATTACATTTTATCATTTCTATTCTTTTCAAAGTGTTTCATTGTAACAGATTGAGTATATATCAATGCAAACAGATTGACATATCTTTAGTGATATGCAAGCATGTCTATATTAAATTGCAAGAAATGAACTTAACATTTCAACAGCATCTGAATATGTGCTTTATTATGGAGGTTAAATGTCTTGTCTTTCAAACTATTCTTTTGACTTAAAGTTTTTCACCTAGAAATGTGGTTAGTTTAAATAGTTGCTTAAATTTATTAATATAGTTTTTCTTCTTATAACTAACAATTTTTGGTTTTGGTAGCTATTTTTAATAATGATTCTACCTATTTAAAATTATAAGATAATTACATATTCTCCCTGTTATTCATTGCTAGAGTGCTTTGATAATAAAACAGTTTTATATTTGTGCACAATATTAGTTCATGAAAGCAGAGCTAAGATGGGTGTGTTTGTTCACCAGTTCCAGAAACTTCTGTAGAATCTTTAGGATTTTCCAAAAATAATTTTATGCCATCTGCAGATCTAATTTACACCCAATTAACTGGCCAAATTTCTTCAATATTGATTTTTATTGAGCTCTACATTTTTCTGCTCCCCTTCCTGCCTCTCCCCCTCCTTTTCAACCTTCTCACAAGGTCACCATGCTCCGAATTTACTCAGGAGATCTTCTCTTTTTCTACTTCCATGTTTAGATCTATGTATGTCTCTCTTAGGGCGATTTATGTTTAAAAACAATTATGAAAGAGTACATGTGATATTGTTTTTCTGTGTCAGAGTTACCTCACTCAAAATGATGTTTTCTAGCTCCATCCTTTTGCTTGTAAAATTCAAGATGTCATTATTTTTTTCTGCTGTGTCATATTCCATCATGTAAATGTACCACATTTTCCTTATCCATTCTTCAGTCAAGGGGCATTTAGGTTGTTTCCAGGTTCTGGCTATAACAAACAATGCTTCTATGAACATAGTTGATCACATGTCCTTGTGGCACGATTGTGCATCCTTTGGATATATACCCAAAAGTGGTATTACTGGGTCTTGAAGAAGGTTGTTTCCTTATTTTCTGAGAAATCACCACACTGACATCCAAAGGGGATGTGCCAGCTTGCATTCCCACCAGCAATACAGGAGTGTTCCCTTTACCCCATAAAGTTTCCAACATAAGTTGTCATCAGTGTTTTTGATCGTGGCCATTCTTACAGGTGTAAGATGGAATCTCGGAGTTGTTTTAATTTGCATTTCTCTGATGACTAAGGATGTTGAACATTTCCTTCAGTGTCTTTAAGCCATTTTAGATTCTTCTGTTGAGAGTTCTTTGTTTAGGTCTGTACTCCACTTTTTATTGCATTACTTGTTCTTTTGATGACAAATTTCTTGTTTTTTGTATATTTTGGAGATCAGACCTCTGTCTGATATGGATTTAGTGAAGATCTTTTCCCATTCTGTAGGCTGTCATTTTGTATTCTTGATAAAACAGTACTCTCATGAGACTACAGATGACCTTACTTAACACTATTATTCAACACATAAATATTGGTAGAGACACACTGTCTCCCTAAGTCATCTGTCTATCTTTGAGTAAACAAATTTAAAAGGAAAAACGACAGAAAAATACTGTGGACAATGGCTGGAACATCTTCCTCATTCTTACCCTTACCCATTACCCCACCACTATAAAGAGTCACAACCAACATTTTCTCCTATCAAACCACTAATATTCCAATGAGAGAAGGGCTGGCCCATTTTCTGTATGCTAATAAACAGTATCATTTGTTGAATGTCAGACTCCTGTCTCTTTCAGTCTTCTGTACCATTTAGCTGTCTTAGAAATCTAAACTTTTTATACTCTGTTTCTTGGTTTGAATTTTGTTATAAAGCTCTACTGTATAGCTCAATTAAAACAACAAAAAAATGCCTTGGTAGGAGATACTGACCATGTCATAAGAAACATTACTTCATGTCATATAAGGCTATTTTAGTTGAAACTAAACAGACTTATTTTTTGAGATAGAGTCTCACTACAAAACCCTGGCTGGGCCTTGTCCCATAGTTACATTGATGAATATCTTGATCATCACCATAGAAATTTCACACGATGAATGGAGATAGAGCCAGAGACCCACATTCACATCAGAGCAAGGGAGTGAGCTCCCAAGGTCCAGTCGAAAAGCAGGAGGGAGAAGATGAGCAAGGAAGTCAGGACAACGAGGGACTGGCCCACCAACTGAGACAGTGTGCGTTATCTATTGGGAGCTCATCAAATCCAGCTGGGCCAGGACTGAAGGAGCATATGACCAAACCGGACTCTCTGAATGTGGCTACCATGCCAATGGGGACTGACTGAGAAGCCATTGATAATGGCACAGGGACCTATCTCTTCTGTATGTATTGGCTTTTTGGGAACCTATTCTATATGGATGCGTACCTTTTTAGACCAGGATGGAGGTGGGAGGGCCTTGGGCTTCCCACAGGGCAGGGTTTCCTGCCCCCTCTTAAGGAAGCAGGGGGAGGGTGGTGGGGTAGTGGGGGAGCGGAAGGGCACGGGACAAGGGAAGTAAATGTAAATTTTTCTTTTAACAATAAAAAAAAGAATGGAGATGAGAAAGCAGGGTGGTAGTGCTGTGTGCAAAGGCAGAAAGATCTCTGAATTCTAGACCAACATGGTTTACAGTGTGGGTTCCAGGACAAGCTCCAAAGCTACACAGAGAAATCTTGTCTCAATAGATGATAGATAGATAGATAGATAGATAGATAGATAGATAGATAGATAGATAGATAGATAAAATTTAAAAAGAAAAGAATGGAGATGAGAAATAAAATTAGGTTTGGTAAAGTTATTTTTAAACAGATTTTTTTCTTCTATTGTTTTTTATATTCTATTAATAGTTTCTTCTTTGAACAAGTAGGGAAGCAATTTTAACCTGTGACTTTGAATCATGGCTAAATTTTCTACTGACATATAATGCAGAAAGTATCTCAACAAATGTGATTTGAGACATAGTCAGACATCTGATCATAACAAATATATTTGAGCTATCCAAAAGTATTTAATCTGTGCTATTAGGGTAAAATATTTTAAGTACAGCCCTGTCTATAAGATTAATGATAATATGAAATGTAATAATACATCAATGACTACTTATTTATCTTGTTAACCTGTAGTAAACTTGTAAAAATGATCTGTCCTAATTCTGAAGGTAATTATCAAGACAACTGTTTTGTACCCTGGATATAACTTCATTTAAAATTCTAACTGAGACAAAGGAATTGTTTTGATAAGCAAGTTTACAAAACCATAATTTTTCCAGTATCAACTTGATGCTTAAACAATAATGAATACTTAAATATTTAAACAACATCAGTGATTGTCACCACAGACAACAAAAGAAAAATCTGGGACTCTTGAGCACAATTTTTCCCTCCTTCCTGAGGAGACAGTAAGGCTCACGTTGACATATAAAATCTGGGAATGGAGTGGTGGTAGTGATTTTTTACTTATTATCAAGTTGTGTCAACAAGGAATTCCTTTAATGTTGACTAAGATACGGCCACATGTTTCATAAGATTTTCTAAGAAAACTATACCTCTCTCTGGGAGAGAACACATTGAGTATCCACTGCTTATCATTTTTTTTTCCAAGGAGGTAAAGTGAAAGAAAAATGTAGTTGAAAAAAGTAGAAGTCAATATAAACCTTGAATAACCTGGTAAGAAAAATGTGAAAATAGGTTTCAGAGTGTCAAAAAGAGAAAGTATTACATTTCAGGAAAATATTTGCTTCTTTCTTAAGTCTATATCTACACACCATTTCTTATCGGACACATCACTATGAAGACATTTTTGCGTGCCTAAGTTTTGCTATATTACTGAAATTATTCTCAGGTTCTGTATTGTCTGTATCGAGTATCTCTTAAAAATTCTAATCAGAGAACAGGAAACATAACACATCACTAAATGAAAATACTGTACAAAACAAATAAATTTTATTTTATAAGTTAGAACATGCTGAAATGAGCTGTAACAATTATGAAAGAGTCTTTGGAAAATTATTATGTAAGCTTCAATTCTGTCATAAGTAACACACCATTAAACATAAAATCTAGGCCGGGTGGTGATGGCGCATGCCTTTAATCCCAGCACATGGGAGGCAGAGGCTGGTGCATCTCTGTGAGTTTTAGACCAGCCTGGTCTACAAGAGTTAGCTCCAAAACATGCTCTAAAGCCACAGAGGAATCCTGTCTCAAAAAACCAAATAAATAAATAAATACATAAAATAAACACAAAATCTATTCAGCTAAAAATACAAATTATACTTAAAATCATAAGGTTAACATACTCTGTGTAGGATGGAGTTCTATATGACATTAAAAGCTTATCACAGTAAAATTAAAGTAATAAAGGAACAGCATTATCCAGCACATGGCTTGCATAGTGTGCCTGCAGACAATAATAAGGCATTTGAAAAAGAAAAGAAAATGCATCTCACAGAATTGGTCTATTTAGATGCAATGTCTATATGAAACTTTATTATGCTCTGAGTACTTTTCTGAAAAATGTAAGAAATATCAATTGTCTCCACCTTTTCTCAAGAACTATGAGAAACCTTATGAATGCCCCACCATCATGAAAATCAGTGGATGATGTTTTAGAAAGTTGAAATCACATCATGAAGGTCCAGTTGAAGAGTGGAAGGAGTGAGAGTATGAGCAATGAAGGTCAAGACCATGAGGAGTTCACCCTCTGAGACAATGTGACTAAGCTAATGGGAGCTCACCAACTCCAACTGGAATGAGAATGAACGATCATGGAATCAAACTAGCCCCTCTGAATGTGGTTGACAGTTGGGACAGATTGTGTGGCCAATGACAAAGGCACCTGTATTTGTCTCTACTGCATGTACTGGCTTTTTTAGATCCTATTCTCTTTGAATGTATACCATGTTCAACCTAGATGTAGTGGGGAGGGCCTTGGACTTACCACAGGGCAGGATGCCTTGCACTCTCTGAAGACTGGAGAGGGTGGGGAGAGGGTGTATGGCGGGAGTGGGAGAGGACGGGGAGGAGGAGAGGAAGTAGGAATTTGGATTGGTATTTTTTAAAGTAAAAAATTAGAAAATACAAAATAGAAAAAAAAAGAGAAACCTTTTGAGACAGAAATGACAACTCATCCATGGAGGTGACAATTGTACAGGTGGTAAGTAATCCTCATAGGACAGGGTATCCTGCACCAGCTTAAGGAAGCAGGCGGAGGATGGTGGGGTAGTGGGGGAGCGGGAGGGCCGGGAACAAGGGGAGTAAATGTAAATTTTGCTTTTAACAATAAATAAATAAATAGATAAATAAATAAATAAAGGGTGGGGCAGGGTTCTGTTCTTGTCTTTGTGGGAAAATACTCATCTTCAAACTGTCAAGAGACCTTGGACATTTAGATGTCTAAAGGAGAAAAGATAACTATCCAGAAAGAATCAACAAGCAACGAGAAATATGAGTTATGAAGACAGGTCCTCTACAGAGTGCAATACCTGAACATGTATACATCTCTACTTAAAAATTAAAGCTGACTTTGGAGTTGGTCAATGGCTATCCTTCTCTAAATTCAAGCATGTTGTTAAAAGAAAATTCAGGGTTTCTGTCTCATGTCAGGAGCCATCTGATATGGGACAGAAAGAAGAAAGAATTTAGAAAACAATTTTTTTCTCTCCATATCTATTTTTGTCTCTTTTGTACCTTTAGATGAATGTATGTCTATGTGAATGATGTTTAAGTTTTCCACAACAAACAATAAATTTTCCTCCATAAATCTTTGAAGTTTCGAAGAAGAAGATGGGGCCCCACAACAATGATTACACCTGGGTGATATGACATAATGATGCTTATAGCACTACTCAAGATCGGTTTTGGGTACCAGCCACTCAAAATGATTCCAACTTGATTAGCAGAAATGTTGAAACTTGCTGGGTGGTGGTGGCGCACGCCTTTAATCACAGCACTCGCACTCTGGAGGCAGAGACAGGTGGATCATTGTGAGTTCAAGGCTAGCCTGGTCTGCAAGAGCTAGTTCCATGACAGGCTCCAAAGCTACAGAGAAACCCTGTCTCAAAAAACAAAAAAAAAAAAGGAATGTTGAAACTTCTTACAATGTTCTTGGCAGAACTTCAAACAATAACTTCAGAAAAAACCTATTGACTTCTCAGAGACTATTTTCAATTATACAAGAGAGTAATCTTGAAACTTGACCATCATTTTCGTTTTATAGGACCCCATAGAAGGACCATTGTCTCTATGACAGCTGAATTAATTCTAGAAGATGATACTTCCTCTCCCAATTTTGTCCTCAGGGTTAGGGACATCAATTAGAGATTGAGTATAACTGGTAAAAAGTTGCAGCTTGGGGAGGAAATTATTTAGGCTCAGGAATCTCTTGTGGAAAAAGGGGGAAATTAGATGGGATAATAGGTAGATTAGTGTGACCTTACTCACACTAATAATAATTGTGAGTAATAGAGTGAATATTTATAAGCTATTATTTATAGACAATTTATATTGCTATAGATTCTTATATATTGATACAAATTCAAATTATATTTGTTATATTGAATATGCTCCTATTACTATCTATAATATTTGTATACGATTGCAAAGTTATTTTGTCATTTTGTATGCATGCTTCTACCTCTGCTTAAGAGATTTTGTATATTGATAGTATTTTAGGATATATTTATCATATTGCACTATACATTTCTACCTCTGACCAAGATACTTACACATTGTTTACATTTTGAGTTCATTGTCCTCATTTGCTGCACAATTTTTTTAATGATTGTTTGATATTCTAACATGAAGTCTTAGTCTTTAAGTTATATAGGTAATAAGAATTAGAGGTCAATAGTCATCCATGTTTCTAACACTTATAGTTAGACTAACCAGGTTCTTAAGACACATTGAAGTTGTATTTTGAATATATAGGTGATTTTCAACCACTTCAAAGAACGGTAGAATATGGCATTTAAATAAATTAGGGTTCTGATGACATGAGACATAATTGTTCCTGGCAGCACTGATCTATTCCCAAGAGAATGTTGGGCACTGAGGACTATCTACTTGGAGCTTGTTTTCTACTGTCAAAACTGGTCATTGGGCAAAGAACTGTCCATGCCTCAACCATTGACAATATTCACAGTGTCCAGATAAGACAAGCAGGATACAAGAAAAAAAGACTGCCCAATCTTGCCAAGACAGGGTAAAGCAGTTTAAAAAATTGTCCTGCCTCTGATAATCTGTCAGTTACCCTAGGTCTTAGCCAAAGTTAGTTGCTCCAATATAGCAAATGAGACTTTGAGTGATTGTCCAGGCAGCCAGTTTTCTCTGTCATTTATTTCACATTTTGGAAGTTGCTTGATTGAACTTCCTACTTTCTCAACAAATATTTCCTTTATCAGGTCTTCAATGGGGATGAAGACTGGGTAGTCATTGTTACTTTCCTCTCATGCATTAGCCAAGTCATTTCTAATAGAAGGATAATTGTTAAAACATTTAGCAAATGTTTCTTGCTTGATATTTTTTATGCTGGTTGCCATTCTAATTTTTATACTTGATATTTGTTCTTATTATATATAGTTTTGTATTTGGTTTAGAATTCTTATGAAGTAGGTGCTGGGGGACATACTTCAGCCAATAAGTTTTAAGATACCAGCCCATTGGAGATGGAGATGGTATCTTATACTATAAATGTAGACATAAAGCTTGTGAGCTCTCTCTCTCTCTCTCTCTCTCTCTCTCTCTCTCTCTCTCTCTCTCTATCTCGGTGTAGGAGAGTTCTTCTGTATTTCTGTGCTTTCATTGGTTAATAAAGAGACTGCCTTGGCCTGTAAGATAGGACACAGCCCTTAGGTGGGTGGAGTAGACAGAACAGAAGGCTGGGGAGAAGGGAAGATGCCAGATGCCATGCTGCACCAGCCTGAGATGGACATTGATTAGAGTCATGCTGGTAAGCCACAACCACATGGTGATACACAGATTATTAGATATGGGTTAAAGCAAGATGTGAGAGTTAGCCAACAAAAGGCTAGAGATAATGGGCCAGGCAGTATTTAAATTAATATAATTTTCATGTGGTTATTTCAGGTAAAAACTAGCCGCTGCGAGACACAGCCCTCTGCACCTCATACAACAATCTCGGCTGCTGGATTCAGTTCCTGTTCCCTACTCAGGCAGAGGACTGTGAACTGTAAGTCTACCCCTAAATAAGGAACCCTTTATTATACTTGATTCTGAGCTAATGTGGGAGTACTTTATAGCATCCATCTACACCGATTTTTTTTCTCTAATGCCAAACACTGAAGCACAAATTCATCAAAAAGAAAAGAGCTATGCATGTTGTAGAATGAATTGAAAATGATAACATATAATGCTTCTAAAAAATAAAGTACCATTATGACTATTGAATAAAAATAAAGAAGGAATAATATCTTCATTTAATTATATTTTTCAAAAAGATAATTTAGAAATCATATTTTGAATAGGTATTCAAATATGCCTCAATAATTAATATCAACCAATAATAATGTTGAATGGGATAATCAGAACATAAGCAGCAATTCACATACCCCTAGACATTTTGGAATTACTAATTAATTTGTAACAGAAATGAAATAAAATTTCTTATAAAATCTATTTTACTGAAATAAAAATAACTACTTCTAAAATGGGTATTAATGATTTTGATAAATATCATTGTTGTCCCTAGCATAGTCAGTACACTTTAAGTAGTATTTCTACTTAAATAGCTCAGAAATACTACTGGAAATTTGAATTTACCACCTTTCACTTGGGAAGAGGGAAGCCATCTGCATGAGCAAGGCAGGACTTGGTGTAGAAGTAACTGAACAGCAACAAATATATAACAAAGGTTTCCAGAATACAGGAATCTTTGATGGTAGTCCTCTGGATTTGTTGGAATAGTAGTCAAACCTATTTCCTTATTAACATAATTGATTGATGATTTTTGGTTCAAGTTTAAAATGAGAGGAAATTTAGTATGTAACCAGTATATCAGTTAATATCAGGTGGATTATTTTTGGTGTATATAAAATTAAATTTCAAATCTGTGAATTTAAAGTGAATTGTGTATTTTTTATAATTCATGTGTACTTCATTCAAGCTACTGAATGCCTTTAGAAAAAGCAATGGCATATCCAGGTAAGAATTCCTTAATTGTTTTTTCTCTCTCTCTTTCTCTCTCCTCTCTCTCTCTGAATTGACTTACAGATGGATGATAGACAGTCTTCTAAATCTGTGTTAGCACACCATGACTAAGCCATCTAGATAGAAAATAATCAATCAATAGTAAATATAATTTAAATAATTTTGTATATTATATAATTTACATTTTCCTCTGTTTCTGTCTCACTTTTGAACTTATATTCCGTTCTCAATAGGTGTGCTATCATTAAAACAATAGGACTTCATGCAAGGATATTTCAACTTTCTTTTATTTTATCATGGTAGATTTCTCATTACAACTCTACCTAAAATGCAGTTTCACAATTAAAGTTAAATGAAAGACTATGATATCAGACAGGAATTTAAACATAACTGAATATTTATTTTAATTATTTTCTTTATTGTTTTCATAAAGACTAGAATATGCATTTGTTTAAATTTCACTTTTTATCACTAATCACATTAAACAGATATTTTGCATTTTTAACTTTTTAGCAAGTTCTAGTATAGGGAACTCAAACACATTAGTAAACAAAATATATAGGCCACACTTTACAGAACTGATGCTGATATAAAGTACAATCAAAAGGAAGCGTCACTTATATACTTCTTATAAGTGTAACTATGAGTTAAATTCATTTAATAGCATTTTTTATCTCATTACAAACTAAACTTTACATTGAATCAGACTCATTTCGAACCTGAAACTACTATCTACTGAGAGCCTTTGCAGACTATTAAATGATTCAGTCATTGAGTTCAGTCATAGAGTTACCCAAGAGGTGAAGACTGGAGATATTAAAAACATAGAACAATAAAAATAATTAATGCAAAGGAAGGGATAAAAATGTTTTTTAAAAAAACAACATAAATAATAGGTTATGCAGTGCTTGTTCACCTACGAAAAGTTGGTTAACCTTAGGATTTTAAGAAATAGGCTAGGACAGAGCAATAAAGCAAATACTTCTTTCATGCTAAGGGAACTAAAAGAAAGTGTTTACTCCTGATGACAATCGTGAATATTCATATCTTCCTCAACCATCATCAGAGTAGCTTCCTCCTAAAGTAAATGAAAACAAATACAGAAACCCAAAAGCTGTACAAAGGTAAACCCAGTCCTAATTAGGATGCTGCCCTCTATTTCTGCCTCTCACCGGTAGAGAAACCGTCTGAAAGAAGAAGCAGAAATATGGTGAGAGCCACAGGGGACAGAGGACATCAAAGAAACAAACACCTCTAAATACAGCAGAGACAAAGCATGTACGAACTGACTGAGAATGCGGGAGCACATAGAATATACAGGTTTGGGCCCGATGGGGTCCCAGCTCTAAGGGTGGAAGGAGATACAAATCAAATCACTAACTCAGAAGCTTTCCACTATTGATAACCACTCTTAAATATTTTTTCCCCTGTGGAGTCTTACTGAATATAAACCATTCTTAAAGCCAGGCCCCTTGCTCGGCAGTAGAGGACGAGCACAAAATGCATTCGATATCTGTTTTGGAAGTTTTGTTTGTTCATAATGTTTGATCTGTATTTTTTTCTTTTATTTTCTTTTTCACCTTACAGGTCTTTTACTCATATGATATAGTTTCCAATTTTGTGTTCTTAAGGGATTTTTGCATATTCCAATATGTCTGTGTTTAGGCTTTAAAAGGCAAGAAAGATGTGGTTTTTAATGGACAGAGAAGTTGGGAAAATCTTGGAGGAGTTGAGAGAGGAAGAACCACAATAAAAATATAGTTTATGAAAAAAAAATAAATTTCTATGAAAAAAGGAGCAATTTATAATTTGTAATGATATAATCCTATGTTTGTCATTTATTGTATTTAGAACAACTAAAAAAAGTACCATTCATTTCTCATTGGAGGAGAATGTTACCACAAATTTTAACTTTTCCTGTAGTTTTAACTATTCAGTATTTGTTAAGCTGGAAAAATAAGGAAAAAATCTTCATTTTTTGATATTTCCATTTGTAATACAATTTAAATACACTGATGGGTGACCGGAAATTGTCTCATATCTGTCTAGAAAACAACAGAGTAAATTAGGGTGCTTATGTAGTGAGGTGACAAGATGACAATGTTTGTATTATACAAAACCAAATGAAGTGGGAAACTACTGGTAAGAAGATAAATAATTTATACAGCTTATAAATATTCAAAGATACATGAAAAATTTATAAGTAAAAAAAGAAAAGCATGTAATTATATTTGCCTATTTCTCAAATCTACATCTATACCATAGATGCTTGTCATTTTTAAATTGATAGAACAAAAGTCCTCTTATTTCCCTCTACTTGGTTATTTGGATTTTTTTGTGACTCTCTTAAATACAAGCAAAAATAAAATCTCAGAACATTATTACAAAATCCTTGGTTACTATAATTAAGAGGACACAGATAAGATATGATTTCTAATTAGAACTTTGAGAACATTTTTTTGAGTTTTGTAAAGAAAAGTTACTTTTCTTCATATTTGTAATGCCAATTACATGAAGCTAATTTTCAATGCAATTGATGTTACTGGCACATGTAGAACACAGTCAAGTTACAGAAAAGTGCTACAGGAAATGTATACTGATGAATATTGCAATACATGTTCTTGTAACACGGTGTCATTGTTTTCAATATATTTAAAGCAGATGAGGTAGTCACTATGTCAGTGATTCATATTAATCATGATTTGAACTTAAATCATATGCTTTTTTAATTTCATGTAACTGCAGAATAGTATCTCTGACATCACTTACTTACACAGCTTCAACTTAAGTCATGTAAGGACATTACATTTAATTTTACATAAATTAAACTTTTATTTTGAGAATATAAAACATGAATACAATGTATTTCCATCATCTCCTCCTCTGGTTCTCCAGCCCAAACTTTGCCTTGGATGTAGCCACATCCTCCCTCTCCAATTCATGTTCTCTTCAAATTCTAATGTGCATAGAATTTTATTCTTTTATATTCACACATATAATCTACTAGTCCAACCTATCCAATTAATGCTGTCTGTTTTAACAACAGTATAAGGTCAATCACAGGGGCTTGGGCAAAATACCGGAGGACTGTTCCATTAGGAATTAGGATTCTCGAACTTTCTCAAGCTCCCCTCAGTTGTCAACTGCCCATAGCTTCTCCACCAGATGTGGGTACCTTGTAAGTGGTTCCTCAATTATATCTGGAATTTAGCCTGGAGTGGTCTGGTGCAGGTAAGCCTAGTTGTTTAGAGGTTATGGTTCAACAACCGAAGAATACAATTTTTAGCTGTCTTTCTTGTCCTGTGGCTCTTATTATATTTTCACATCTCTTATATGCTGTTCTCTGGGCCTTCGGTGTAGAAGTGCTCTTGCAGACACCCGATTTATCACTCTCAACATGCTGACTACTTGTGATTGTCTGGTATGTTACTACAAAAGGAAGCCTCTTTGTTGACATTTACAATAGCATTGGTGCTTTGGAGATTACTGTGAGGTTGAGTTTCTAGTTGATCAAAGATTAGTTGAAAAATTATCACAAATAAATGTTAGGAACCATAGTACTTACTATCTCACAGATCTAAAGGTAGAAGTCACTAATTAAAGTCCTCTGAACTCTTCAATAGGAAATATTGCCTGTATCTCTCTCTCTCTTCTCTTCCATCACTTTACTTTTTCATCTTTGCCTGGATTCTGCTTGTTTGTATGTGTCTGTGTCCAAAATGCTCACTTGGAATGAAACCAATCATATATACATGGGTACCTATGAAGCACCATTTCATCCTCACTAATTAAACATGAGTGAGACAGCCGTTCCTATATAAGGCCATAATTTGAAGAACATGGGATTAAAACTTTAGCATTTAAACTTGTGGTAATAAAATTTACTCCCCACAGAAGACAACATATTCTCTTTCTGATTCACAATTTTGGATCACTCTTCTTGTCACTCTAATAATATCCAAACATATCATAAAGAAAAAGATTACTTTGAAACACAACTATATATTCAGTCTTCTATCACCAATTTCCATGTAGAAATCAGATCTTCAATGCATGTTAAAATGTGTTCTCAGAGAAGCTTTACACTCCTTGTATTTTCAGCTTAGATCATTCTCACAGCTACCAAGTTCTTGGTTAGCTGACATTATTTTTCCTCCAGGCATAAGTCCTCTCCTCATGCAGATGTTCTATGTGCTTTAAGTCTGGTGTGGCTTGGAGCAGTGATAGGATTCTTCTATAAATGTAATCTAATAGTTTCCTGTCTTCTCTTACAAGATTGTATCTGTTTGCTCACCAGCATGCTTTCATTGCAAAGTAACATTTCATTTGGTATTTGCTGATGCTCAAATGTCAAAACTACAAGACCTTGAGTAAAAACTACAAGACCTACATAAACCTTGAAAATGGGGCATCTACAATAGAATTGTTTAACACTAATCTTAACAGTGATACAATGACAGCTTAGATAGGTCCCCCTTTAGTTCAATATTCTTTATTTTGTAAATTCTAAGGATATGTATTTCAAAGCCTAATTTTTCTAGCTTTTCCAGAAAAGAATAAACTACAAATGCAGCAGCAAACTCTATGATCAATAACAATAAACTTCTTAAAATATATTTTGCTACAGTAGTGGCAAAACTGTTGTGGAAATAATCAGCTTCACTTTGATTGGATTTCAGGCCCACTCCATGAGAAAGAACCCATGTCTGATGCTGCTTGGGTTGCTAAAATTCTAAGACTAGTTAGACAATTGGTCTGAGGGAAAACCAAATACTACAGTTCTTCAAAAGGAACATAGCAATCAAATGGTTGCTAATGACATTCTGCTGAACCCATAGATCAGTGTCTCACTCAGTCATCAGCAGAGAAGCTTCCTCTTGCAGTAGATGGGAACTAACACAGAGACCCATATCTAAGCATAGATATGCAGAAAGTGACAAATTTTGGAATACTCAATCCAAAATGGGATAGCTCAATCGCATCTCTCCCCTCAGGGCTCAGAAAGTTCTGTGGAAGAGGAGATATACTTAAGAGTTAGAGTGGATGGATGACATTAAGCAATCACTGTCCTATTGAAACAACATATTGTAACAGCACACAGCACAATACATAACCAAGCCAGCTCAATAGGAAAAGATATTTTTAGTAAATGAAAAGAAAGAAGACTCACACTATGTGGGATGAGAAGTCCGAAGTCCTATCCATCCAAAGGACACCGCATGGAGAGGGCACACACCTGTGTTCTCTCAAATTTTGTTACCTGGGATCCCAAAGGCCACACCCCAACATGATGTGATTGGCTAAAAGTCTTTCCCCATCAATACATAAATTCACAGAATGCACAGGGCCTATATAGGTTCAGGAAAATGGGGACTCAGTGCTCAGAGGGGGAAGTAGACATGAGCTCCCACCCCTAATTAGAAAGCTGTCTTCAATTGATATTCACTTGCAAAGGAAAAATAGTTTTCTGTAATGAAATATCACTGAGTATATTAACTAGTCTTAATGATAGGCACAATGCACAGCAATTGACAGCAACACAAAATGAACTCAATGGCATTTTTGTGACATTTTGTTGTATGTTGCTTTGGGGAGGCATTTTTTCTTACTGCCTTTTTAATTTTATATTATACTTTTTGATTTTGTTTTTATGGGTCTTTGGTATGTGCGTGTATGTGCAAGTATGTGTACGCATGTTTCTTGTGGTTTTGTTTTTTTTTTTGTTTTACTTTGTATTTTGATACTTGTGGGTTGATGTTTGTTTTCTAAAGAGAGAGAGGAGGAAAGTGGAGCATTTCAAGGATGGAAAGTGGGGAGGATATGGGAGATTTGACAGGAGGGAAATCATAATCACAATATATTGTATAAAAATTTATTTTCAATAATACACACACACATACACACATTTTTTTTCAAGCAGAGAAAGTTTACGGTAAGCATACAACCATGGATTGTTTTAAATGAAGCCAGGATATCTCCTGGTACTCGCTCTTTTTATTTCAAATTCTTATGAATCAGATCAAAATTAATAATTAGATAAACAAATGTCTCATCAATGTTAAATTTCACAGTCTTTATTTTACAGGATATAATCAAGCTTATTTCTTTAAATTTTTTTACACTGCATTTCAGATTCAGCAGGCATTCAAAGTGTAACAAAAAGCATTCAAAAGGTAATTATAAGTTAATGCAGTTCCTCTGAGGTCAGGAAATTTAGACTAATTTTATAGCAATTAGTTGCTATCATAAAACGTGCACAATATAATTAATAATTCATCTACTCTAAGCATTATGTTGTTCTCTTTTAAGGCCTTTGACCCTTTCCAGAGTGAAAGCATAACAACAATAAAAAAATAGAACAATTACTTCTTTGCTCCCTTGGTTCATGCCAAGCCATCAGAGAGCTCTAACACTCTTCCGACTCCCTGTCCTGTCTGCTTTCTGTCTCGTCTACTTAACTCATTGTCACAGTTGTGCTGTTTTGCATGTGTCGAACATGATGCTCCTTAGGAGCCACCACCTTCATTATTCCCTCTGCCCAGCTTTATCTTTTCTACAGTATCCCCATAAGTTTTGCCTGTGTACTAAAACATGATACTATCGCCAATATCTTTATGATGCTATGTTTGTAAGTTGCTTTTCTCTTCCTTGTTGTAATGGATTAATTAAAGAATGCTGTGGATACCCAGATCCCCGGCAGAAATGCTGTAGGTCCCAGAGTAGAACAGCCAATCCTAGGCAGGGACAGGCACAGGTCCCCAAGCAGCGGCAATGGGTCCTGTGGCAGCAGTGGGTCTCATGAGCAGCCACTCCCAGACAGAGACTGCATAGTTCCCCAAGTGGCTGCTGCAGGCCATGAGGAGAGACAGAGAGATGGGCATGCCACGAGAATGGCTGCAGGTTTCTGAAGCGGTTGGTCCCAAGCAGGGAGCCAAGGAGCAGGCAAGAGACAGAGATATGGGTAGGCAGCCATACAGCAGAGTGAGGTTGGATATTTATTTAGTGGAATGTTATGGAATGTAAGGAGGAGAAGGAGAAGAGAAGAATAAGAGAAGAGAAGAGGAGAGAGAGACAGAGACACTCAGACAGAGACAGAGAGACAGAGACAGAGATAAAGACAGATAAAGGACAGACAGATGCTGCCTATTGTAGAGGGAAACAGAAAAAAAAAGAGACTCAGGGTGCAAGCAGGAAGGAAGATCTGCCTGTCAGCTGAAGGGGGCGTGGGTGTGGCTTGTCTCTTAAAGGGACAGGACAGACCATTACACTTTTTTTTTTCATCATAGTTTTCAACAGTCATCTTATTGTTTACTTCAGGTATTTTCTAGCTACAGATCCTGGAACACTATGTAGTATGCCACACTCACTGGACACTTGTCACATGATATGTGAAAGATTAGTGGATAATCAAAGAAAGCCTTGGATATTTCTTCTATTTCATCAAGTTATCAAAAATTCATGAGAGTGTAAGTTTTAATATTTCTGTAAAACTCTTGAAAACATAATGCCAAAACAGCCTGCTAATGGAATAGCAAAATGATTTTAAGTAGTTTTAGTGATTTTTGCTATTTTGCTATTATTTTCAAGTTGTCCAAAAAAAAAAAAACCCAAATATGACATAATGGTGAGAAATGTCAGAATTTGATGTTTATTTCTTGTCCTGTTCCTGACTAAGATCAAAATGACTCTAAAAGTTGATATTTCAATATAGCTGTTTAACTTCTACATAACTATAAGCAAAAGCATCATAATTAATTTATTTCACTATCTGCCATGACATTAGAAAAGTATGTAAAAAGGTAGATTTAGAATAAAAACAGATTTATTTTTGGAGGCCTAAATTTTTCTATTTTTCCCATTCTTATGTGATTTGTGTATAGACTTGATACGTATTGATTACTCAATAGTATTGACATTATGTGGGCTCTCAAAATTGATGATATTTTAACAGATTTATTTTAAGATAATAATAGCAACATAATATAGACATAGCAAAAGTAAAGTAAGATCATTTTCTCTACATTCCCAATTCCCTTTTGTGTTCTTATTAAATAAGACTCATTGGATATCAAGAAAATATCGTCTCTGTGATGCTGAAATATAAATATGCAATCCAAATTCTCTGTGAATGCAAAAATTTGATTGTATATGAACAAATGAAACTGAAGTTCAAACCCAGTGTTTAACAATGAAGAAATGAAACAATAGCCAAAACACCTGTGAGCTGACTAGATATCTTACATTATAACTGAAAAAATAACATAGTTTTAAATGTCTATCTTTCAATGGAAGAGACATTAACATTTAATTCTTTTCAATTCTTTTCCTGTAAATTATTTTATTCTGAATGTAAGGTGTTATGATCTAGTGTTGTATTAAGAAAAAAACTAATTACTCTATAAGATGTTTATTCTAACAATTTATGTTCCTTGTAATCCCATCCCAAACATGAAAGTGCATTTGCCACTCAGCTGACAGAGTCTAATTTGCTAAGACTATGCTAGATGAAGTTAATTTCAATTTATTATAAAGGAAAGTCTAATTCTGTAGCACTATTCAAATGCTATATTTATTGAATTATGAACATTTAAGCATCTTTTTAAAAATTGACAGCTGTACTCATATTTACAGAAATTTATATTTTAAATACAAGGCCAGACAGTTATATCACACACATAATCTCAACACTCAGGAGCCAAAGGTAATCAGATGCCTGTGAGTTCAAGGCCAACCTGGTTTGCAAACTGAATTTCAGGATAGCCAAGGATACAGAGAGAAAATCTGACTTGAAAAATATTCTCTGTGTGTGTGTGTGTGTGTTAGATTTCCATTAGTTTCAAATATCCTCTCCAATGTTTATTTTACAAAACAAAATTTTCATGTGTTTGTTTCTTGTTATTATTATAAACAAGATTTTAAATTTTATTAAGAAAGTTTTGGAAATTGTATATTGTCTTACTTTTTATTACTTTGAAGAGACACCAAACCCAAGCAACAGTTAGAAAAGAAGCACTTAGTTGAAGGGCCTTCCTTAGAGTTTCAGAGGTTCAGTCCATTATTATGACAGGAAGTAGGGTGGTGTGCATGCAGAGATGATACTAGAGCTGAGACCTCTATATCCTGCATGCCACAGAAAGTCAACTGACACACTGTGTGTCATCCTGAGTATATGAAACCTCAAAGCCCATCCACAGAGTGACATACTTCTTCCAACAAGGCCATACCCATTCCAAGAAAACCACACTTTCTAACAGTGCACTACCCATAAGATTGTGAAATTATAGGGGCCAATTACATTCAAAGTACCACATACCTCTATCAGAATTTATAGTGCCATTCTTCTATCCCCTCTAATACTGAGAATGTGTAGCATATTTCTTTCTTTGTTGCATAGTTCCATAACTCATATTGTAACACTTCTTACCTCTTTATCAAATTGATATTTATTCTAAAATAAAAAAAGTTTTAAAAATAATATTTTATCAACAGCTGTTAGTTTCACTACACTGGAAGTTTTGATACATGTTTTTTCCAACATAACATTACTATTTTCACTTCCACATTTGTTTTCTTTTCTCAGAATCCTATAACTCTGATAAGTAAGCTGTGTACCATTTGTACCCATTTTATAATGAACAATGCAAATTGAGCACAGTAATGATGGATGATTAAGAAGTTGGGGACACTCATTGTGCTTTGTGATGTATCTCAACACATGGAATACATATGTAGAAATGTGTATTTCTAACATGTTGAAATATGTTTTCCATGTATAGAAACATACTAAACACTATGAGTATACATGATTAAGAAGAAAAAAAGCTTTGAAAACAAACAGTATGATGGTGGAATATAGAAAACTGAGCAGAGAATCAAGAACTATATGCTTTCCTAATGTTTCAATTGTTAAAATGTTGCCTGTGCTTCAGTTGGTGATCTATCCAAGCTCTTTGCCTTTTTTCCAAATAAAATCTTGAATTTTCACTGAAAAAAAGGTTTCAAGCCACTCTGATGTGCTTGTTTTTTTTTATGAAGTATTCATCTTTAATCATGGTCTGACATGTCTCTCATTTCTGAAAACCTTCAGTTTATTTTGCATTGTCTGGGTTTGAAATGCCATAAATAGTCACAGAAAATTTGAAAGTAAAAGTGAAGATAAACTAATGAAAACATGTAATGCTACCTGTCAGGAGAAGCAACATCTTCTTAGGAAGAATGAATAGCTTGACCCAAAATAATATTTAATAAGTATTTGACATTAATACTTTAGAATTAAAAAAATAGTAATTATTAAAATTTATCAGTTTTGAAGATGTCCTACTTTGGCATTTTTTAAAAGGAAAGATATCAAATAATTCTTTGATTTGTTCACTTTATCACAGCTTTCATTAAAAATTACCTACCAAATATATGTTGTATGCAGAAGAGTAGACAGGGTATTCAAGATAAAATATATTTCATCAACATTCATTTCATAATGTTCTCATCTTTATTTAGCAGAAAACAGTCATGATTATCTTTTACTGGGAAGTGAGTTCAGAAAGTGAAATTACATACTCTTGTTTTAATAGCCTCCCCTACACATGAATAATTTGCTTCCTTTTATTGACTACTGGCCATCTTGAAATATCTGACTTCTGAGGTTCAGTATTTCCTAACTCTCACTACTTTTTCAGATTTCAGTATTCCATAACTTAAATAATTACTCCTTCAGGGCCTATGCTTTCTATAGAATTGGTAAAACAACTAAATATAAGAAGAGTGAGTAGTGTAACAGGTTTTTCTTTATATTGCCAGCTCCAAGAAATGACATGGATATTTTTATTAATTATGAAAGCTTGGCCTTAGCTTAGACTTGTTCTCAACTAGCTCTTATAACTTAATCTCAACTGTTTATATTAATTTATGTTTTGTCACATGTCCCATTATCTCTCCTCAGTATTGTATGTCTGACTTTCTCTATTTCTGGATGGTGAATCCTCCCAGATTTTTTCCCAGATTTTCTATCTCTTACCAGAATTCCCACCTATTTTCTCCCACCTAGCTACTGGTCTTTCAGCTCTTTTAAAACTAATCAGAAAGTGCCTTAGCCAGATGAGGAAGGACAGAGACATATTTTTACATAGTTTACAAAAAGCTTATCCTCGATATTTCCTTCTTTTAGTCCATAAAAGGCTTTCATCCTAACATCAATAAACTTACATAAGATAAGAAAAATTATCATATAAGAATTATATTCACAATGTCCAATCCATTTGTATTTGGCAACTTTGAAAAAAGCACTCTGTTAGCCATTCTTTCTTATTGAGTCCAAAGTTTCATACCTGAATCATTTTTTATTATGACTTGTATTATCAACCTAAAATTATATTTTTAGACCTTAAAACATTTTCTTTTTTGTTTTTGCTTTTTGTTTATTTTTTTGTTTGCTTTGATTTGTTTTTGTTTTTTGAAGACAGGATTTTTCTGCAGCTTTGGAGCCTATTCTGGAACAAACTCTTGTAGTACAGAATGATCTCAAACTCACAGAAATCTGGCTGCCTCTGCCTCCTTGTGTACCACCACTGCCCAGCTTAAAACATTTTCTTAAATAAATAACTTAAGCATTTATGTTTCTTTCTCTTTATTAACTTTACATATCACCTATGCGTTTCTTTTCTGATTTTGGTAACAATGAAAACTGTGATGGGGATTTCTGGGGATCCAGGATGGATGAGACCCCAAATGTTATGTCTATAGTCAAGATTTTCAAGATGTCTCTACTTATCAAATCTAATCTTTATTAATTTTGAAGGAATTCATAGATTTTCGTTTCCTGTAGAAATGAAGGAATAACATCTTCCCCAACTCAACACATTTCCTGACTTCCATTCTAAAGTTAAAACATCTTTAAAATTTATATAACAGTTGAATTTGTCAGTTTTTTCCATAATCCAATGTCTCTCAGGAGCTGTTTTTTTTCTCATTAGCATTTTAAAAATAAAAGTTAACAAAGTATTATATAAGATACAGAAGACTTGTGTTACATTATTTCCCATCCTTTTGTGGCTTATTCCCTTTATATTTCCCCTTTTTGTTTAAACAAAAAGGAAGGTTTTAACTTTAACATAGAAAAACAACATATAAAAAACAGGTATCAAGCAAGAACTACAGTTACAATACTTATATATACTTTCTTTAATTATAACTAAGGAAAACTATAACTATAAATTCTTCAACTCCATCAAAGACTCCAGAAGAATATAATATTACCTAAGAATACAGGAAGTACATTGTAAGCAACTACAAGAACTCGAGAATTGACAGAGACATCACGCTACCTGGACAGTCACCCAAAGTTTTTTTTATACCATTGGGGCATCCATCTTCAGCCTATAAGACCATAGGATACATCAGACTCCTTCATGAAGCAGGAACCCCAAAGGGGTTCTTTTTAGGCAAGTTCAGCAGTCATTTCTCTGTGGGTCCTACATGTACAGTTAAGCAAGCTAGGCATAAGTAGTTTCTTAGTCAAATGGCTAAGGAGCTTTTTTGATGCCCATTTTCCTCTTGAAGTAATTGGTGTTGTCAGGAGCAGATGTGTCTCATACTTCTGAAAAGTCCTAATTTATTAAAACATTTTAAATACCATATCCTGAAGGTCTCCGAAAGATTTGAAGATCTTCAAATATACTCTGTATATCTAAATGAAATATACCTCTATATATCTAGAAAACCTAACATGACTACAATCTTGACAATTATATATGACTATCTATTAACCTATATTTCTTAATTACATTTTTAAACGAGCTATACAAACACAATACCTTAATCAAGAGCAGAAATATACATATTAACAAAATTGACTTCAAATTTGTACCAATAAACTAAGATCCATACCCATGCAAATCTGTATAGAATATTCCCCTTTAAATGTAAAAGAACATTAATAAACAATATCAGGAATATGGGCAGTTGTCCATACTGCCTCCTGTTGATTGAGGGCACTGTTAATCATGTCTTTCATGGTGTATTCTGTATGCTAGGTTCATCTCAGTCAGCAGTTGGGTGAAGTAATTTTTGAGGATATTTTTGGGGTATTAACGGGGATCTTTTGGGAGGCCTTGGTCCATTAAATCATATTTGTCTGGAAGTAATCCACAGGCACTAATTTTCTGTGGAAACAAACAAACAAACAAACAAAAACCCAAAAACCTCTTTTCCAAAGCAACATATCCTTAGACTCAATTTTTGGAATCAAAATACCTTTATAATATACATGTTGGTTTAGCTTAGCAGCCCATACAATAAAATGTCTCTCTGTACTTATTTATTCACAGTCAAAAATACTCTCTGTGAATTTTTCATATTTCTGTAATTTATTTTT
>JAQHUG010000213.1:3092262-3108322 GCA_028555095.1 Dicrostonyx torquatus | reverse complement strand
TAATAGTAGATCCCTCTGGGGTCTTTGATTGAGTTAAACACAAAAGAGTTAGACTTAGAGTTTTCTTTAGTTATGGTAAAAAGTAAATTAGATATAAATCGTTAGACTCACAAAGATAATATAGATGATAACGTATTTTCTCTAAATTTGCCAAATATAAATAAACTGAATATTGTAACTGTACTTCTATCTTGGTAACTCTTTTTTTTTATTTAGTTTTACTATGTTAAAGTTAAAACCTTCTTTTAATTGTACAAAAGAGGGGAAATTTTTTGGAATAATATACTTATACACTGTAAAGGTGTATTGTTCTCATTGGCTTAATATAGAGTTAAATGTCCAATAGCTAGGCAAAAAGAAAAGGTTAGATTTGATTTGCAAACAAGGAGAGAAGTGAGGGATGAAGAATGGTGATCTCACTGGAGACATGGAAAGAAGCATGATGAGAATATCATCTCGAGGAAAAGTACTAAGCCACATTGTAAAATGTAGATAACAAGCACTTGTTAAATTAAGTTGCAAGAGGTAGTTATTACCAAGCCTAAGCTATTAACCAAGCATTTTCAGTTAATAATAAGTTTCTTGTGGTTATTTGGGTGTTTGCTGGTGGGACAAAAAATTTTGCCTTTATCTAGGTCTTTACTTCAATTCCACTGAACAACCTGTCTCTTTTCATTGGATTAACAGTAAAAATGGCCATTCTACCAAGGCAATCTATATACTCAAAACAATTTCCAACAAAGTTGCAACACAATCCCTTACAGACTTTGAGAGTATGATACTCAACACTACAAAGAAAAGAAAACAACAGGATAGCTAATTTTAAAAAAGAACTGTACAATAAAATAACATGCAGAGGTACCACCATCAATTTCATTTCAAGCTGTATTATAGATCTCTAGTAATAAATCTGTGTGGTATTGATGAGAGTTTTTAAAAACAAAATAGCCTTCACTCCTAAAATATTGAATTTTCAGAAAGTTAAAGTAATAGTAATGCTTAACTCACTGTTAATATTTCAATTTTTAAAAAATGTATGTAGGGGAAGGTAGTATGAATTCAAGCTAAGTATGCACTATTATCCACGGGGCAGCATAGCCTGAGTGCAGTTGTAAGCTCTTTTGAATCAACTCTTGTGGGTGCTAGGAACCAAATATATGTCATTGAGAAAGTCACAAGCACTTTTAAGAGCTGAGCTGTTTTTCCAGCAGCAACATCAGCATATGTATGCAGCCTTTTTCATAAGAAATGTGGTTTTATTTTTTTCTTTGATTTTTGTGGTCACTGAATTACCACTCCTAAGAAATACTATTTAAGATAGAAAAAGTTCAAAAAGGACTAAAAACCTTTTGGAAAGTCACATTAATAAGTAACCTTTGGTGAATAATATATTACTTTTATAACTGTTGGTGAAATGTTTTCTGAGGGGTTATGATTATGCTTAGTAGACAAATTATTTTTATCAAAAATTTTGGACTAAGTATTATTTCTGAATGAATGTCTATATTTTATATGATGGATAAAACATGCAGCTGCTTTATATAAGGGTTGTCAAAGAAATAGTTAAGGAATAACTTCTCTGCCTATGAAAATGTATAAATAATATTCACCTTTTCTATTCAACATTCTAGAAACTTAATCCCCATGTAGTTTATTTTTAACACACACATAGGTATTATCAAGGTGAGAAAAATAAAATGTAATATCCACTGACACTGTGAAATGTCAGACCACAGGTTTAGTCTGAGACCTTCAAATCAAATGATAAATGTGTACCTTTGTCAAATTGTTATGGATTATGGTCAAGTTCTCTCTGGTCATTTCTTTAAAAGCCAGGTTTCCTTTTAGAATGAGAGGTTAAAGAATCATCGTCCTGTTTGAGTGGTTTTATGAAAAGACTGTTCTTTAAGGTCAAAACCAACTATGTTTTCTCTAGCCTGAGAAGAATGCACCATTAAATTTTCAAAGTTGGTCTTACCTACCTTAAATGACTGTAGCAATACATATAATTGCCCATATAGGAGATTACTCTCTAATTGATAAAAATGAATAGGTAATAGAGACTTTTAATATCTCAGGAACTTTGACTCAGGCAATAAAAATGAGTGGATCTATAACAATTATTCTTTTATAAAGACATGCACTTAGACATGTATGTCTGATAACCTTAGGTAAAGCCAAGACAAAAAATGTCCCTGTAACTAAACTAATGTTATTTTTTTGAAGTAATAAAATAGTCTATTATTCTGCTGATAAGTGTGGGGATTTTTAATATAACTTTTGAAGTCACAAGAAAAAAAGAAGCAGGCAGAAAATATAAGAAAAAACAAAACTTTTAAAAAATTGTACTTTACACCAACAAAATTTTGGAGTTGGTAACAAAGAATGTGGGACAGTTTTTCACACCATTCTATTTTTCTACATCAAAGTACCCTCAGTTAGAACTTTTATCTTCTATTTTATTGAAGATGAATACTGACATTGTAGAATCACTGCTAAGATTAGGACTGATGGCAGAAATGAAAAATCTCTGTTTTGAAGGTGAAAGAAGAATGATCTTGGAGGTCTGAAATAAATTATTTGCTGGGACGATGTGTACATGGGCACAATCGTCTTTTTAGAAATAGACAGAAAAGACTGCCAGGCTCATAAATCTGAGGAAACAAATGTGGAACAAACACCTCATGGAAGCCAGCCCCAACAAAATAAAAGAGAATAATCTCCATTTGGAAAATAAATTCAATGTGAACATCACTAACATAACATGCAAGATGATCATGAGACCCTGAGCTTAGAGAAAATTATTATTTTGGTTGTCCATGTATACAACTGTGTTTGAGACATTTGGTAAAATGACAACATTAGTATGTTATATCCAAATCAGAAGCATAAATCTTCTACACGTAATTGGAATATCTACCTAATAAATGATACATTTTCATTGTCTAGTCTGAGACATCTGAAAATTTGACTGTAATTGACTAAGTTGCTATGGCAGAGTATACAGATCATGGAACCCATAGGCTTTCAGGAAAAAAGGCACAGAAAAATATTATCATCGTTTGTGCTGTTGGAAGGTGAAGTACACTCTAGTTGGATGGAGTAAGGAAGTAGGAATACATGTACTGTTCTGCATCTTAATAGATCTCTTTACTGCTATGTTTGTGTTTGTTATGGGTCTGTTTACATTAACCTCTTCTTGGCTTATCTTTGAATGAATTTAGTAAATGCTTTCATTCTTAGATGTTATAGATTAAAGTTACAGGTGTTTAAAGTATTTACTTAAGGTATCCCAAATTTCTTTGATGTCTGAATGCTTTCCCATTCTTTCTCAATCCTGTTAATTTGGGTCATCTCTTTCTTTTGGTAAATTGGGTCAAGAGTGTGTTGATCTTTTGTATCTTCTCAAAGAATCACAACCTCTTACATTTCTTGATGCTTATATTACTTTAGTCGCCTCTGTTTCATTAATTTCTGTCTTTATTTTATCATAGAAATGTTTTCTTTAATTACCATTTTAACTTTTACTTTCCATATATGTATATATTGTACATTTAGCATAGCCCTTCCCAAATACCCCTGTTTTTTCCCTTTTTTCCATCTTTTTTCATTCCATCAGTATTCTTAATTTATTTAGATTTACTTCTACTTTCTTTTCTCATTTATTAATTTATTTCTTAGTTATTTATTTTATTTTTGAGATTATAATATAATTACACCATTTCCTTTTTCCATTTCTTCCCTCTAAAGTAGTGTTTCTTTAACCTTCTTAATTTTGTAACCCTCTTCATGTTGTGGTGACCAAAACCATTAAATTGCTTTGTTACTCCTTCATAATTGTAGTTTTGCAACTGTTAGGACTTATAATGTAAATATCTAATATGCAGGATATCTGATATTTGACACAAGATGTCATAGAGAACTGCTGTTCTGAACCATTCTTGATCTCTGATTTCTTCCTACTGAGTGGATGGGAGTTGAGTTTCCTCTTGTTTGGCAAATCTTTGATTTGTGTTGTCATTTAATTACATTTTCCTGATTTTGTTTTAACATATGAGCTCAGAGTTATGACTTTCCCTATAAGACAGCTGGTGTCTTTTATGTCTCCCAAAGGTATGTTCTGTTGTATTTTCAAGAAAGTAGAATGAATAAAGTGAGTCTGGAATTGTGATTTAAAAATACATAGTGGTCACTGTACTATATGGAAGCAGACCATATTGTATGTCTATGATCATTCATAGACAAAAATTGTGACTTTCTGTCCTATTTGTCTTTTTTCTTTTATTTTCTCTCTTTTGTTCTTTCTTCCTTCTTTCCTTTCTTTCTTTCTTCTTTCTTCATTTCATAAATATCTAACATTAACTTTGAGTAGTATTATTCTTCAGGGAAATGACTTATGCCCAACTGATTTGTCAGATATGATAATCATCAGAGTGATTTCCATGTCAGGTATATTTTCAATTTTTATCATGTAACATTTACTTACTCATTTGATGCTCTGTAAGAATGGTTCAAATGCACACACACACACACACACACACACACACACACACAAACAAGACATTTAAAGTCATGATTAAAATAATATAAGTAAAAATAAACTTTTAGACACTATTTTACTTCATTTTATTAACTAGTGAATTCTGAACAATTATATAATATTTATCAGGAGCAGTGTTAATACTAGTAATTTATTTCCATAAAGTATGAGAATAAATATCTTTACAGTACATATTAAATATATTTTCATAGTTGATTCCATGCTCAATTTTAAATATTAAGAAACTAATACATTAAAAAGCATTTAGCACAAAGGATTTCATCTAATATGTGTAAAAGTTAAAAACCACACCCTTATGATTGCTTCATCTGCTATAAACTTCTCCTTATGATAAATTATAACTATAAAAGCTTTTTCTACACTTCAGGGTTTTCAGCTGACTTCCATGTACTATGAAAAGCACCATAAGGTCAAATCAGGACCTACTCTATCATATATAAAGGAACAACCTTTCTACATTGTGTTTTATTTCATGCATACAAATCCATTCCTCCTGATAATTATTTATTGGTTAATCTTGACTCATTTAGAGTTGTCTGTTTATGAATGACTGAGTGACATAAAATTGACTACTCTAGAATCAACTGTCATAACGAAAGTCATTTAGCACAGTGAGCTCATTGGCAGGGATGGTATAGGCAGAGATCAGAATGCAGATTGAGCAGAAAATCAACCCTGAATCAACCTCTATAGAGAAGTATCTGGGTTACCTAAATGTTTTTATTCTCTCTGTGTCTGTCTCCCCCGTTTCATTCTCTGTGAGTACCTCTTTGCCTTTGTTTCTCTGTCCCTGTCTCTCTAACATTTTAATCTTTGAGGATTTAGTACACTTTGTCATACCATAATCATAAGACCTTCAGTTTTGTGCTTCTAGACATCACTATCAAAAATATTTATGTATACAATTTGAACTTATAGAAGAAAACTGAACTGGAATTTGTGGGTTTATGCTATTGTCTTAGCTGCTACTCTATGTAACCATTAAACAAAGCCTTTTCTGTAATCAAAGACTGTTTGCTCATTTCCTAACTGCCCAGACATGAATAATCACATAAAAATTATATTAATTACAACATTGTTTGTCCAATAGCTCAGGATTATTTCCAGTTAGCTCTTACATCTTAAATTAACCTATTTTTATTAACCTATGTATCACCACAAGGCTGTGACCTACCAGTAAAGCTGCAGCATCTTTTGCATTTGGTAGCTACATGGTGTCTGCCTGACTCCACATTCTTTCTCCTTGCAATCAGTTTAGTCTTCCCACCTACCTATATTCTGTCTTGCCATAGGCCAAAACAGCTTTTTTATTAACCAACGATAAAAAACATATTCAGAGCAAACAGAGTGGAATCCCACATCATTTTTCAGCTCCATTGTCAATATTTCTTTTCTAATACACTTATTAGCAAGTAGGACTTATATAATTGGTTCTGAGAGTAATCTAATATCAATTTCATAAATTAAAACTAAAATAATAAGTTCTTAATATAGTATGATTACATGTATTATAGACACCTATTCAATTTACCAAAAATAAATAAATAAATAGATGTCAAGGCCCTTACAGTAGTCATGTAGAATCCTTAGAATATCATGGTACCAGCTGATGATGGCACTTTCCCTCAGATCTAATTTTCAAAACTTTCTCCTTTAAATTCAGTCCATTTGACATCCTACATCCATGGAATGTTTCACATCCATTGTCTTATCTAGTTTATCTGGATTTCAAAAGTCATGAACTACCTAATGCTTTCCAGTCATCTTTGACATGTGCTGTGAGATAATGCTCGTGTACCCTGTAAAGATTTGTCAGTTGTATTGGTTTTAATACAATGTTGACTGTCAAGTAGCCTGGAAGGAAGTATAGACTGGGCAATCGTACTTCAAGTATTCTGAGAAAAAGGAAGAACTCAGTTTGCAGTCTCTAGCCAGAAACAGAGGAACAAAGATGAGAATGCCTCACTGATAAAAGTTACCAAGCCATGTGGCTAACATAGATAAGAATTATAGGTTAATTTAAGTTGTAGAGCTAGTTAGTAATAAGATTGAGGTAACAGGCCAAACAGTTTATAATTAATATAAGCCTCTGTGTATTTCTTTGGGACTAAATGGCTGCAGGACCAGGCAGGACAGAAACTTCTGTCTATAACTATGGAAAGCAAAACAAAAGTTAACTACTAAGTTGGATTCTACATCTGTCTTGTCATATAACTCCATTCCTAACAATGAAGTTGCAGTGAAGGTTTATTTTCCAAATAAATCCCCTGTCAAAAATTACATTTAGCATGACTTTAACAGATTTGTATGAGTCACTCAGTGTGGTGAGCTATTTGCTAAACAAAAGAAATAAGAAAAGAATGCAGGGGAAAGTCTTCAAATGAAAGACTGAATTAATTAGAATAAACAGTACCTAACATGAATACACCCCTTGGTATATATTGATCAAACAAATTAAAAGCAATTAATAAATACAGAAAGATAGTACAAACTGCCCTCCAGGTCAGAATTAAGGAAGGTTGCTATGCCCTGTGTAACTACGAGTTATTTATATGAGTCCATGAACTATCTCTTTATAAAATATCCACTCTTTTGGTTTGTTTTCTGACTATTGTACTGACTTTGATTTGTAGTACCCAATGATAGAAAAAGGTAAAAATTTTTCTTTATTCTGCAGTGCCTCTCTTCTATCATCTCTAAGCATATGATCATGTGACTACTTCTATCTCTTTCAAAGGATGTTGAAATGGTGACTTCCCAGTGATAGAGACTTATATGTGATGAATGTTATGGTAGAATTCTTACCTGTGTTGGACTTTATTCATGTTACAGAGTGGACATGTCTTATTTGGAAGTGGCAACTTTTCTCACTACTCTATTAGAGCCTTAGCCTCTGCAATTGTGAGAATGTCTAGAAACAATTGAGTCAACATCAAAGAGGAAGGTGACATAAGAGAAGAATAGGAAAGAAATTACAAAACATGTGGGCAGATTATGTGGCATAATATATTCAAAATATCATGGATTTGGTAATGAAAGAGCAAATCACGTTTCATGCAAACCTTATCTCCCTGGAGGATAAAACATTTGTATCTGTTTGACATCATTGACGAACAGTAAGAATCTCAAAAATAAATGTTGAAATTACAGGAGCATGGTAGAACAATTTCATGATATATTGTCTTGAGTGTGATGCTTTTATGATATGAGCATTAAACAATATAGAAAAACTGCAGATGAGAATGAGTCCAATTGATTCGAGCATATTTTCAAAAGAAAAAAAAATCCATGGAGTCATGTACAGTATCACCAATGCTTTTTTAACTCCCAACAAGAAATCAGAAATTGAGCAAAGATGACACATATGATAATAAAAATCCAGCAAAGTTCTTTGGCCTTAAGAGTAGATTGTGGTGACTTCATACTTTGCAGACTCTGCATACATAATTCATAAAATTAAGTACCTGTCCTCTTATCAGTTACTCTTAGCTGCCATTGATAAAATGCTATATCTCACATGGGCTTGTGAATTCTGTATCAAAAATAAAAACAAATCCTTTAAACTTATGAAGATCCTGGAAACAATAATTTCTTGATTTCACATACTCTTCAAGAATGACCTCAGCTATAAGCTATAATGTACTTCTATAACTAGAAGTAAGTCATGTGGACTTACCTAATTAGAAAGGAAAATAGAAAAGGTACCTTAAATCTGAGTTCAAAAACAAAAAGGAAATTGTTGTGACTACACATATTTAACCACCTTGAAATCCAGCACTTCATCAAAATACAAACTATGCTATAGATTTAAAAAAAGATTAAGATAAAAAATGTGGGAATGATGTGTAATCCGTAATAGACTTCAACATTTGGTGAGCACATTTCTATTCTTCATACAGCTATCTCAAATACTGGCAATACACACAAGAGACTGCTTCCTTATTTCCCTAGAAACTTGCATCTAGGATATATTCTCTGCCTACATGAATTCAAGATTTAAAATGTGCCTCAGTTAACATTTATTAAATCAACTTCTCTCTTGTTCATTGTTTCCTCTTCTGGTTCACTTAGCATTTTGTTTATACTTTCTTTACCCGTGTAAGCTACCACATGAGAGTGAGCAATCTTGCTTCTGTTTCATCTTTGAATCACATACTGCTTCTCATGGACTTAATTTTAAACATTTTCCTGCACATGCTTTCTACAGTCTTTGTAGCTCATTCACAAGTTATAGAACTTGGAAAATAACAAAGGTTCAGCTGTTCCTGAACAATTGCATCTTATCAATTTGAATACAGACTTTGGAATGTTTGTTGTAAATATATTTATGTATAGTAAATAGATTTGCAATATTTTTTGACTATCAGTTACTACGAGGATTCGAAAAAATATTTTGATTTTATTGAAAACAGAGAGTATTTTAGAGATTTGGGGAACCAGCACCTGGGAGATCCTAGGCTTTTTGCCACATGCTACCTCTCTGTAACCAATAAAATCACATATAACCAGGGCACAATAAAACAGCTTCACAGCATTTGTGAACATCTGGGAAAAAATAAATTCTGTCTACCTACTTGCATATAAAATTTCTGAAAAATCTAAATAAATGTTTCGATCTAATTTAGGAACAATGACTTCAAAATGGCAAAATAACCATTATTCTTAGCATAATATTTGGTGGAGATAAAGTGGTGGGGAGCAAAGCATGCAGGGAGAACAAACAATAATGTGACGTAAAGATGGAGAAACTCTTCTCTGAAGACACTGAATACGTCGTCAACGAAAAATAGCAGCTGCAGCAGAGATGAGTCCAGTCACACACTCATCGTAATCCCATTCTTCCAGTGCTTTTGTTTTTTAAGAAAAACTCTTGATACCTGGTTTAGGCCGGCCCCTAACTAAGGCAGCAACCTATGCACACTAGGACTGACTTTCTTATCATTTTTTCTGCTCCACTCGCTATGAAGGGAAGTGACAGAGAAGATCAGTTCATGATCTGTCATTCCCAGTGTTGCAGGGTACAACACAGGACCACAGAATGACTTTTCTAAAACCAATTTCCAAGTTAGTGACAAAGTTATCTGCAGTAGAATTTGCTTTGGAAATTACTTTGTTACTCTTTTTTTAGATGTAACCATTTGCACTACATCTGAACTCACTCAAGAGTTTCTCCAGGACATAACCAATCTCTCCTAGCTAGGAATATTGATTCTCTGAGGAAGTTGATGAAGCATTTATTCTAGATGGATAATTAGAACCATTTGGACCATTGGTTATCTTAGATGACTTTTAAAAGTTGAGTCATCTTTTCTAATAACTGAATGGTACATCAACAATATTTATACAAATTTTTACTAAATAAACCATTACTTTATTGTTTTTAGGAGGAGTGAAAAGAATATTAGGAAATAGCATGCCTTTTCTTTTTTCTTTTTTCTCTTTTCTCTCATTCTTTTTGTTAATTTTTTATTTTTCCATTCAAAACTTTACACTTCCTCCTCTTCTCCCAATCCCCTCCCGCTCCCCCATGCATCCTTCTCTCTTCCCCTCCAGCCTTAAGAGAGGGCAGGGCATCCTGCCCTGTGGGAAGTCCAAGGCCCTTCCCACTCCATCCAGGCCTAGGAAGGTGTGCATCCAAAAAGACTAGGGTCCCAAAAAGCCAGTACATGCAGTAGAAACATGTCCCAGTGCCATTATCGATGGCTTCTCAGTCAGACCCCATTGGCAGCCACACTCGAAGAGTCAGGTTTGATCACATGCTTGTTCAGTCCAGTACCAGCTGGATTTGGTGAGCTCCCATTAGATCAGGCACACTGTCTCAGTGGGTGTACCAACCCCTTGCAGTCCTGACTTCCTTGCTCATCTTCTCCCTCCTTCTGCTCTTCAACTGGATCTTGGGAGCTCAGACCAGTGCTCTGATGTGGGTCTCTCTCTATTTCCATCCATCCATTGCTGGACGAAGATTCTATAACGATATTCGAGATAATCATCAGTGTGATTATGGGGCAAGGCAGATCAGGCACCCTCTCCTCTGCTGCCCAAGGACCTAGCTGGGGAACCCGTGGACACCTGGGTTCCTCTCCAGAGCCAAGTCTCTTGCCACCTCTAAAATTGCTCCCTTAATGTAGACATCTCTTCCCTGCTCCTATATCTGCCCTTACTCCATCTCAGCCCTCCCACTCCTCCAAGTACTCCCCAATCCTTCCTTTCTCCCTTCTCTCTCTCCCTCTCTCCTTTCCCCAACCCCACTCCAACCCTACCCACACCCCCATGCCTCCAACTTTTGTCCGGAGTTTTTGTCTGCTTCCAATTTCCAGGAGGATTTATATACTTTTTTCTTTGGGTTCACCTTGTTATTTGGCTTCTCTAGGCTTGTGAACTATAGGCTCAAAGTCCTTTGTTTATGGCTAGAGTCCACTAAATTTGCTTTTGTTCATCTCCTCCCTAAATTGCTTGCCATATTGAGTTGCAATGATGTTAAGTGACAATATTTCTTTATTACCTTGGAATTAAACAATGTTCTATACCCTTGAAGATATTTAGTATTCTGAACGTCAACCAGTGCTGACTGTCAATGCCAACTTCTAAGCTCAGTTCCTTTATTGCCCTGCTTAGCACTTGATTTCTCTGCTTGTAGCTCAGTGCCGAGCATTTGTTTCTTTCTTTTAATAGTTGTGTGAATTACATATGCATACCACGGGACCTGTTAGCAACAGATCTATTTTGTAAGAACAATGGCATAAATAAATTCACTTTGAGCTTTATATCCCACTCAGTGTGTGGGCTTCGTATTGATGCATGAGGAAAAAGTCCCTAACAGACATGCCTTTTGAATTTGATGTCAAGAAAGGTGAAGACTGGCTAGGTGGGAGTCATGGAGTAGGTGGAGAAAGACAGGAATTGAGAAAAGAGAGTTTTCCAAATACAGGATTTAGAAAAGATCATAAACTGTGGCAATTCCGCAATATTGAGCTAAATGAGAGGGATGGGTGATGCTTTACAAGCAGTGAGGTACGGGGAAGATGAGCTGACCCAGAAAACACAGACTGTTTCCAATAATAAGGAAATCTCGCTCTTAAACCTTCATTCCTTAGGCTAAGGGAGAGAGAACAAAGACAAAGACTATACAGTCAGATATTTCCTCCTTTCTTTAGTTTGGGGAAGATCGATGTATTACAAACAGCAGAGATATTTACAATAAGGAAATCAATAACTTTAGCAAGTGGGGATTTAAGCACACAGTATAACAAAGTTTAGTAATTTTCAGGAAGAATCATAGCCTCAGAGAGGCAGATCATTTGGTGAGACTTGTGCTTTACATACAAATGTCATTTAACTGTTATTGCACGATGAGCTGAGCCTGGAAGCACAGCATCATTTTCGGTATAATGGAGTGTCTCTCTATACTACATGATTATTTTTCAGGGATTTTCGGATGGGCTATGGCATGCAGAAGTGTATTTCTGAGAGGAATGATTAATACAGCTATTTCTTTTCATTCTACACTTTTTTATCTAAGTATCCCGAGAATTTATGTTAAGGATAGTTTTTACTGAATTTTAAAAATAACCTTATATAGTTAGAATAAAACACAGCATCATTTTTGTATACTATAACACATCTTTGATTTTAGTTCATAGATGTCTTTGATTCTTTTCCATTTTCCATTAAAAGTAAGCTTTGGAGGTATTCTGAATAAAAGGCATCCATTGTATACTTATAAAATGAATATTGTATTCCTTTGTGGGTATTTAGTATACTCACATACACCACAGTAGCCTTAAAACCTAATTTATATAAATTATCTCTCAATTACAAGCACACTCTAACTTCTTATATACTTTCAAGGAACAATCTGGCAAATCACTTTTCATAAGAAGTATGATTGATACTCTATGTGGGTAGCATTAATAATGACATCTTGAATTTTGCAGGAAGATGGATGGAACTAGAAAACATTATTTTGAGTGAGGTAACCCAGACACAGAAAGACAGTTGTCACATATACTCACTCATAGCTGGTTTTTAAACATAAAGCAAAGAAAACCAGCCTACAAACCACAATCCTAGAGAAGTTAGACAACAATGAGGACACTGAGATTTACATAGATGTAATCTATGTGGGAAGTAGAAAAAGACAAGATCTCCTGAGTAAATTGGGAGCATGGGAACCGTGGGGTCAAAGGGGGGAGGGGAGAGGCAGGGAGGGGAGCAGAGAAAAATGTAGAGCACAATAAAAATCAATTAAAACTGTAAAAAAAGTTAGTAAAGTTTTTTTTATAATCTGGTTACTATAATTTACTAATATTCATGACAAGTACATTTCAATTTTTACTGTGACTTTATGACTTAATTGCTATAACTTTTATGAGGATTACAGTAACATAACAAAAATATTAAGAAACATTTTTTTAAAAATATTATTTAAAATAATTGTAGATTCACTTAAACAAGGAGAGAAAATAGACATTTATCATGTGCCTATTACTGCTAAGAATATGTGACCTCTGCAGCTATAATAATTTCTATTCAGAATGTGCATTTTATATATTTGTTCACTATTCATTGACATATGATTATCCCTCTATCTACAAAATATGTTCAGGTTCTCTAAGTGTGCATTTCAAGTGCTTTTCAAATGTGTGAAGATATTACAGTCTCATTTGTTTTTCAGTTGCTATGATTAAACAGTAACCAACAGCAACTTTGGGAAGAAAAAGATTTATTTGGCTTAGTTTTAAAATAAGCATCAAAGGAAACAAAGCCAGGAACCTGAATGCAGGAAGTTAAGTAGAGTATAAATAATAGTGGTTTTCTAAGAAGTACAAGTGTAATTACAAAATGATTGTCTTTTTCTCTTCCAAAGGCAAGTTTTCCCCATTTCTGGTTCCTTCCAAGGCTTTGCTTTTGCTTAGATTTTCCTTTTATATAATATAATTTACTTTTTAAGTATGCTTTTGTTTGTTTGCTTGCTTATTCTCATTGGTGTCTCTGAGCTTCCTGGATCTTTGTTTAGGTTTAGATATTAATTAGGAAAAACTCTTAGCTCTTCAATGAAATTTATCTCCTGTTCCATTCTCTTCTACCTTCTCACAGAATGCCTATTATGATTATATTGCTCATATTGTAGCCATTTCAAAGTTCTTCAAATTCTTCTTCATTTCTCAGACTTTAATTTTCTTTTGCTTGGATTTTTAAATATATTTTTTTCTTAATCATAGACAGCCTATCAATAAACTTATCAAATGCACGATTTGTGTAAATTATAGTGGTTTCAATATGTTGCATTTTAAAAATATTCCTTCTTAGGTTTTCTAGTTCAATTCTTATATCACCCATTCTTATGCCTAATTATTTTCTGCTTTAGAACCTTTATCATGGAATAGCATTGATTTATAACTTCTGGTCCAACGGTTTCAACATTCTTGTCATATCTGAACCTAGTTCTAAAGCATATTGTGTCTCTTTAAATTGTGTTGATACCATTCTCCTTTACTAATAACTCATAGTTTTGGTTGGATATACTGGCAAATAAGCCATGACAAATAGCCTTTATAAAATATTAATAAGAGGTTGAGTTATTAACTAGGTATATGACTGTGTTACCAGAGAATTTGGTGCTCTCTTGTGGATCCTTAGCTTCATTAATAAAATATACTTTAAGAATAGATTCTGAAGGAAGCTTTGGACAATTTTGTTAGAATTTGAGATATTTGTAAATCTCAACAGCTGCTGAAACAAAGGGGATAGTGATCCTGAAGATAAAAAGATACGTCTTTTTTTTTTTTTTTTGAGGTGGATTCTAGCAAAATACTGCACCAGAGAATGGACTTCTGAGAAGATAAGTACCTTAAATCATTATAGATATGCTTGTTCCCCCATTTACTTAGCATGTCTTTCGGTGAATCAGCTATTTGAGCAGGGACCTCCTGGCTAAATGATTGGCATTTGCAGTTAGCTAAGCTCTTAAGGAATGAGGCAATCTTTGAAGCAGATTGGAATGCCATGTTTCTATACAAGGACAGATGTAGATCCCATTCTTTCGACCAGGAAGAAGTAACTTTCTGCTTATTAACCTCACCAAAGACCTGATGACCCACCATTTTCCTGTGATAATTTAAACCTTAGGTGGGATGTTGTGATACTTTCTTTTCACCATGAAGATAGGAGTGCAAATATATATAATAAATATTATATATCTGCCTGATCTGGCTACCTAGCAACAGGGTGTTACTTTTAGTCACTCTAGTAACTTTATATGTGCTCCCACGTTTCTCCCTCCCGTTTAGATGACACAGAAAACCTAAATAGCTCTGAAACTCTGTATGTCCCTTCCATCACATGAGACGGCTTGGTAAACTAAAGTTAGGGATTTTCCTTCTTTCAAGTGGAGTACATTGTAGCTAAATATTCCATTGCCTTCAGTGCAGTAAATATTCCACTTTGTAGCTAAATATTCCATTGCCTTCATTGCTTATTCTTAAAGCAGTTTCCATTGAGGAATTACGTATTCAGATAACAGTATGCTCTGATGTTCTTTTCCTTATTCTATTTCATTCCTGGTGGAGTCATTCCCTCACTTTTTCTGTGAAAATTTAAGAAATCTAAGGAAGTAAACCTCACGCAGTGTAGAAGCTTCCACAGCTGTGAGTTTTGCTCATATTTACCGATAAGACTTGTCTACATGGAACTTCCAGATCTTTGGTAGGCGTGAAGGCTTTCCTATCCTTACATTGCTAATTGCAATTGTTTTTCTGTTGCCTCTCTTTTTGAAATCAGGCTGTAGATTCCCTTGTTGTATGTTCCTTGCCCTGTAAAGAGTCCATTTTGCAAGCACATTTTGATTTCATTTTGAAGATAGAAGATGCTTTTGAATAGCTATACCTGAAACAAGTATTCTCTGTCCAAAAGAACCCATGAAGTACAAGATGTTACAGACTTATTTCTTAAGATAGAAACAGTGCTACTCTATAAATTTATCAGGGTAAACTGAGACTGCAAGGCTACATGGAAAAATTAAAACCATACCAAGGAAACCAAACCTAAGAACTCACCAGAAACATCAGACCATGGAAAAAGGGACAAAGGCATAAATACCTTACTTGAAAGAAAAAAAAAAGTTTAACACACAAAAAAAGGATGCTCCCAAACTAAACCGCTATTGAAAGACCTCAACCGATTTTTCATATCAAACTAAATAAATTGGATAATGGAAAATTGCAAAATGTGACAAACAGGTTTGACCAGCAGGTTCTTCCTTTCTCCCCCACTGGGCAGGAGGGTTAGCAATTATCAGGACCAGTTACAGTCTTCTAGGCAGATGGTTATCAGAACCGGTCGCAGCAAATGATTACCACATTGTAAACTGAGTCACAGTGGGACAGGCAGGATGCCACATGCCACGTAGTCAGGAGGAAGTCAAGTAGCCCGCTGGATGTCACATTCTCAGGGATGGGCTGAACTATACTAATTTCATTCTGGGTTGAACTCTGGTTTAAA
>JAQHUG010000213.1:2967457-2980799 GCA_028555095.1 Dicrostonyx torquatus | reverse complement strand
TGAAATTTTGACATCAGACATGGAGATGCAGTGTTTGGAGTTTTTCCAGCTGGACTTTGGTCTTATTTTAGTCCCATATTTCTTCATTAATCTCCCTTCCCTTTGTTTTGGAATGATAATGTATATCCTGAGCCATTAAAGTTTGGATGTACGCAATCTGCTTGTTTTTTCTTTTAAATTTTTATTTTACAAGGGAGTGCAGTTAAGAGATTGCATGAATATGAGAACATTGATTGGTGAGACTATGATAGACTACAGGGACTTTTGAAGTTAGACTAAATGCATTTTGCATTATGATATTGTTATAAGCTTAAAAGGGGTCAGAGAGTGGTATGTGGTAGTTTGAATATAATTGGTTCCCATAATCTCATAGGGAGTGTCACTATTAAGAGGGGTAGATTTGTTGGAAAGGGTATGACCTTGAAAGAGGAAGTGTGTCACTGTGGGGGTGGACTTGGTGGTCTCCTATGCTCAAGCTGCTCCCAGTGCCACAGACCACTTCCTATTTTCCTCTGATCACCATGTAGCTAACACCAGCATTTTCTCTGTCATGATGATAAATGGTTTATTGAGTCACCACAATTAACTGTTTTCATTTGAATGAGCTTCTGTGATCATTGTGTCTCTTCACAACAAACCCTAAGACAGTTCCTTAAATTTTCAAGAACAATGCCTCATGTGACTGTCACAACATAAATACCTGATGTTACTTGTCAATTGAATATGTAGATTTTAGGCTCTTAAAGAAGGCCCGGAATAGAGATGGGTATTTCAACATAACACCAAAAAAAAAAAATAGGTATTTTAACATCACCATATATCTGACTAAATGACATATTATACTCTGAAAGAAAAAATATGAGGAATTGGACCTTATCTTTTTCTTCATAACTATTTAAGTAGTTAGAGACAAAACCATAAGAAGGAATTTGATACAAACAACAAAGGACTTCTGATTAAAATTGAGAGGAAAAAACCAACCATAATCAAGGAATGGACAAGAATGCAAGAAACTCATAGAAATGTGTCACAGATGTAACTAGGTGGAGTAGGAAAAAATACTACCCAGGTACTTTCATTATCACTGAATATATATAACTTGTAGTTATATATAGAGATGCAGCTCCCGAAGGATCTTTCCAGAATGAAAATAATAGAAAGGTGGAAGGAGAAGCCTAAAAATAGGATGTGTTCCATTCATTTCATCTTACAACAAAGCTACTTGGATATGTTTGATTAAATGTTGGGATATGTTTGATTAAATGGGAGTATTAGAAAATTTATGTGATCACACAAAAAATACATGCCTTCCAACTCAATGTCTGTAGTTCCCATCTCCATTTTATGACTGACATAACTATTTATGAGCTCAGAACTAGTATATGATAAGGAAGAATGGTATATGCTTATCTAAAATTTATAACTTGACTGTTAATAACTACATTGCTATAATTGAAGCAGTTTATTAGGCATGCAGATTAGGTCAATATGTTAGATAAAAAATACTTGTAGGGAGTGGAGATGAGAAGAGATCATATTTAAGGTTAGTAGTTTTGAAGCAAAGATATCACTGTGTTTATTAATGACGTGGTTGATGGAGTTCAATGGCTTAGTGGTATTACTTTTTATTAAAAGTAGAGGAGTGTATGTAAAGCTTTAGGATAGATACAGCTAAAAGATATACAATACAAAGCATGTTTTGTGAATGGTCCATGAAGCAGTGACTGGGCATACATTTCAGATACCAAGTTTTCATGAAAGCTTATGAGTGAAATAAGAGCAAAGCATGGAAAGAAACATGTATATCTACTAAACCTGAGCGTGCAAAAGCAAGGAAGATCTGCCCTTGTACCTTAAAAAGTTTCTCCTGGTGGTTAAAAGAGATGAAAAGTAACCAAGCATAGTGTAGGAGATGGGTAAACTCAAACATGCAACTGTTCTCTAGTAAAGCATCTTCTTGTATTTTGGGTGTTCATTTATTTCTGATGCACAAAACTAGAGGATAATTTTCTTTTTTTTTTAAAACAGGGACCTCTTTTATTTATTTAATATTCTGTCTGTATGTCTGCACTAGACCTCATTACAGATGGTTGTGAGCCACCATGTGGTTGCCAGGAATTGAACTCAGAACCTTTGGAAGAACAGGCAATGCTCTTAACCACTGAGCCATTTCTGATGTGTTCTCAATATAAAAGAGTTAACATTCAAAAATAGACTCATACAAAGCACTGTTCTGCAGAATTACAAATCATTTAAGATGGCTTCTCAGATACACTGGCCTAAATATATGTGCACTTAAAAACTACATTGTTGTTTAAGAATGTGATCATTTCTAGTCTTGAAGATTTCATGTATTAGAAATGTCCATATCTTTGGCAAATTTCTGCCTAGGATATCTAGACATAGGCGTAAAGTTGGCTTTTCAATATTTTCCACTGTAAAAAGTATCTTCACAAAGCTACAATGTATATAATCAAGACATTTTCTGCCAAAGCCTGAGTGTTTATTACAGCTAGCACTGAGTATGCATATGACAGCTGTGTGTAGGATGTATAAAAAAACAAACCATATTTAACTTGAATGTAAGACTTGTTCATCCCAGATTCATGTTAAGAAGCTATCTAGCAACTGCTTCATTTCTTTCTCTTTCACTTTCTTTGCATGTGCTTTGGAGACACTCAAGTATGGAACCGAGTTTTCTAAACACGGATTTCTCAGGTGGGAGGTTGATTTACCAAGTTCAGTGATATAAAGTGTCTGGAATCTGGTAATGACTTTCCGAAGGTCGAAATTTGCCTCTACTGGCAAATAACCATGTGACCTTCAACTGCTTCTTTAAATTCTTCTTTTGCTATATTCAGTGATGAGTTGGTGCATGAGTTATTTGCAGTATCTTCTGATTATTCATTAACAACATCGGGAAGCATTGATAAATTTTATTAGAACATGACAAGCAGAGCACGCATATGAATTACTATTGCAGATTACCTGGAAAGGTAGTTGCAACAGTCAAATGAAATAGCAGTCATATGCACATTTCAGTCAAATGACTGATACCTAGTAAACGGACAATAGATGTTACCTTTTGTTGTATTTTCTAATAAATTTAGATTGATGGACTTGTTTTTGGATGTAACTTTTCAAAACTAAGAAACTGAAATATGAATATCTTAGAAACTTGGAACACCAAGTAAAATATGAAGTAAAATAGAATCTAAACCTTATTGCAAGTACACATTTGAAATATATTCCTTTTATTTTTATTGACATAGCAATTTTTAAAGATATTATAATGTACACTTCCCAATACTTTTGTAAGAATTAAGTGAGATAATCATCATGGAGCACAGAAACTAAACAACTATATGTTATTATAATAAAGTTACTTAACCTTAAGTCTGATATATCATCACAGTCAAAAACTGTACATCCATCAGAAATGAAAAAATTTTATCTGCCTTCTTAGCTCAAGTACTGGGGATTTTCAAATTAAACTGTTAAAAGACAGACTAGCAAGAGAAACATGCATTTATTTGTACACAGAAGCTTACAAAAGCTGAACAAGTGATGCATACCGTATGTACTAACCATACACAAAGAAGAATAGGGCACACCTCTACAGGAAGAAATAAATTGGTTTCTAAAAGAAACTATTTGAAAAGAAGTTTGTTAATTAACATGCTTATCTCATTAAGGCTCAAGTATATTTTCGAAGTAACTATAATGCCCCCTAATTTAGATCCATGTGGATTTACTGGTAGTCACTCCCCTTTTAGAAAAAGCTGTCTTCAAAAAGGAATTAATCGCAGAATAACTTCCAAGAAGCTTCTGTTTAAGAGGAGAAAGGCTCCAGAAAGTGATCCTTTTGAATAGGTTGATCCCAAGTTTTTTCATTAAAATCATTCTTCTACTGTCTGTGGGGTTCTTTATATAAGATTTTATTCTGATTTTAAGTATTATTTTTTAAGTGTTTTGCCTGCATGTACACAAGTGCACATTGTGTGATGTAGAACAGGCAGAGGCCAGAGTGGGCCCGTTGATCCTCTGCAGCTAAATTTACAGATGGTTGTGAGGAGCCCTGATGGTGCTGAGAATTTAATCTGTGACCTTTGAAAGAGATGTTGATACTCTTAGCAGCTGAGACATTTCTTCAGTCCCAATCATCTCCACAGTGATGCCTACATAGTCAGTGTGATAACAACAACTTGTCCCAGAATCTGACCTAATTTTCAAAATAGTGAAGAGAAGAAATACTGGATCTACATTGTGGACAACCTAACAGGTTCCAGAATCTGTGTAACCGACAAATGTTAGGAATGAAATGTGAGGCCGGAAGATGATTTTTAAAAATAAATTAATTCCTTTATATGTACTGAAGTGTGAAACAAACAATAATTGCAACAAAAGGGGACTATACAAAGAGTTTAAAAGTATCTGAAGTGGGTGAAAGAGATGAATTCCACAGCTGAGAACAAATGCTGTTATTGAAAGGGACCCAAATACAGTTCCCAGAACCCGCATTGGACAGCTTTGAACTGCCTAGAACTCCACGTCTGAGGGATCAGACTGCAGTTGCATCTGCACACTCGCACATGTACATTCTCACACAGAGATACACACACATGCACAAAATTAAAGATTAAATAAATCAAAATAGTTTTTGAAAAATAAATCAGTTGTTGGGATAGTGTTGAGAAAATCAGTAGCAAAATCAGGAGTAAATGAAAAAGAAATAAGTTTACTAAGAGAAACGTTTCCTACCATAAACTGACTTTTAACTAATTGTAAATGTGACTAATTTATGAAGATTAACAATAATTCATCTTAGCTAACTCTTTTAATGGCAAGCTTTAAAAAATTTGTGGGCTTTCAATTCCACACACATTTCACCTTCAATGATATTGTGGTAAGTATGATAATAATAATATTAATCATAGTAATAGTAGTAGTTAGTAGTAGTAGTAGTAGTAGTCAGAAAACAAAACCTAGTAAGCCAAGTAAACCAAGAATTAATGGGAGTAAATAAACTACACAGAATTCTTAAGTAGTAAATTAGCTTTTAATTAATAATGCACTTGACCTTCTGGAAATAGATGATTCTTCCTTATTGCCAAATCACACCACAGAGAAGGGCCATGCCTCAGTGTTTTGCACCAGGTTGTCTCTGTTTCCTATATATGGTGAATAGAGCAAAATTAAGAATGATTCAACAAAATTCTAAAGTATCATCTAATGAGACATGCACAAGATTAAGCCAGTTAACATTGTTACAGGGAATAGGAATGGGTTCATGAACTACCTAGCCCTAGTGACTTATTGTCACATTTAGTTTTTTGGAAAAGAAAATATTTTATAACCACACACTCTAGATTATTTTCAAATCAATGATCTTTCTATTTCTACCTCACCGGTGCTGGTTTACAAATTCACACCATGACATCCAGTAAAAATGAAGATATATGAAATAACTTCTTATTCATAAAGTTGTTTTTATTTCAGTAGAAACTGTTTCTTGTCCTTTAGATAAAATCAAAACATATCAACAACACTAATAAACTAAAAATATTCACATTGTAGGCATTTACAAGGTTTAGATTAGAAACTGGAAAAACACACAGAAGAAAGTGACATGATATGAATGTGACAACACGTGAATCAGTCTTAGGGAAAATTCTGGACTGCCAATTTGTAATATTAAGAGACCCAAGTTAATTTTTATCCAAGTAGTTGTGGATCCACAGCTGACATGAAGATTAAAGAAAATAGTTCATCAAGAAATTAGAAGTTGCATAGAAAACTTGAGGGTTGAAACAGTACTCTAATCCAAACACCTGGATTATTGATACAAAAGAATTGGGAATTTAAGACTATTTTGACTAAATAGAGAGTTTCAGGCCAGCCTAGGATAGGTGAGACTCTAATTAATATATATATATATATATATATATATATATAAATTAATATATATCATTATGGTATGACATTCTTTACCCCACCACATAGTGTTTTTACTTTCCTGGTTACTCCAGGTTAAATACTTACAACCAGAAAATTTGGAGCCAAAAACTGTAGATGAGAGAGTTTGTGATCTTTGTGACATTTGTCTCTTCATGGTCTAGTTTCCTCATTGAATATAGTGTTTTCTACGTCCACCAATTTACATTCAAATTTCATGATTTTGTTTCTCTTTAAAGCTGAAAAGAAACAAATAGCTTTATTCTATTGTGTCTATATGCATTTTCAGTTCACATTAATCAGTTGAAAGACATTTAGATTGTTTCTGTTTCCTATATATTATGAATAGAGCAAGATTGAGCATTGTTCAAGAAAATTCTAAAGTCTCATCTAATGAGACCTGCATGAGATTAAGGCAATCAACATTCTTACAAGGAATAGGAAAGGGTTCATGAACTCTCTTATGCAACTCTGGAAATCCTATACTTTTTCAGGGAGGAAGAATTAATTTAACATTATGGCTCCCGGTATGTTGACCACACTCTAGTGTATGGCCCTGTGCTTCTCTATTCAATAGTAGAATGGCAGAAAAAATTTGAGTAGAGGACTTATTTTAAAAAAGATTGAAACACAATGATGACAAATGGAGTTATGCAGAATGGTGTAGGTCTGGAAGGAAATAGGATGGTGAATATAATCAAAATACATTGTAGAAAATTATTAAAGAATGAATAAAAGAGCTTTTAAGAAGAAAATCTTGTTTAAGATTTCGTTTTTAAGTGTAAATTAGGAATTGAACTTTTTATTTGTGAAAGAAAAACAAGTTCTGTCCATCAATGGATTTATATGTGTTTTTTATCACCTGCAAATGTATTTTAATGATTTAAATAGAAATAGTTGACTTCAGATATATTAATTCACCCTCTTAGAGAAAAGAGAATCCTTAAGTATACAAATCACCAACACGACAGCAATGTGAAAAGACCACTTAATTAAAAGATATAGAGAAAATGATGTGAACTTTTAAATTTATCAAGGCATATTAGATGATTCTCTTAGTGATATTTGCTGATTGCTAATGAAAAAGGTAATGGTAAGTCTTCATTAAAGGATTTTGGCAAATAGTAACTGAGATTCAGCTTCATGATCACTCTGACACTTCTTCATTTTTCTCTCCACTTTTCTGATATAACTACCTGGATGATCTACTGCTCAGCAGCCAGTGTGGACATTAAAATATTGCAAAATAAAAATAAAACTAAAGATAAAACAATCCTTAGCTCTGTCTCTGTGTTTGAAATATGATTTTACTTATATTTTCATCATTCTTCTGTCACAAGCTTTTACTTTCTTCTATAAACTGGAAAATACTGGTTACCTGTGCTTGACAAGAAGTGTGGAAAGGGGGCTAATACTCTCTTTGTAGTCTCTTCTTTCCCCAGGAGCAGCACCCTGCTTCTTGGTGAAAATTAGTGCTCTGTACTCTTGTGCCATAGAAGGTTTACCCTAAACTCCACTGAAAGGTATGAACTTTCTAATGTTGTAGTTGTAAGTAAGGAAATTCTTCCTATAATAATAAATTAAATGTTCTTAATACACCAGTTAGGAAATCAACAATAAGTAAAAGAGGAAACATCTATCAAAATAACTTACTATTAAATAAAGGTATTAATCTCATTGGAAAATAATTTTTGGAATTTTGTTATAGAAGGTATAATTTTATCTCCCTGTTTAAAACTATGATTCTTTAATACAGTAAAGTGTTATTTACAGAAAATAAAACTGCACCATATTTTAAAGAAAATTTTTATGATCTAAAATACAAATTTCTTAAAAATGATATTATAAAGAACAGAGAGTATAAATCTGGAATGGTCAACTACATTATTCTCTAAGAAGTTATTAAAGAAAAACCATCAAAACAGAACAAAGTAAGTAAATGATGAAATTGCTTGTATAACATACAGTGTATTTCCATTCACAGTACATTAAAAAAAAAACCCTGAAAATCTGTAAGAAACCCCAAGTACAAAATGAAAAAAATACATGGAAATATGCAAAGACAACCACTATACACTCCGTGGGGAAAAAACAAGCTGAGACAGGGTGAAGAATATTAATTTTGGTATCAGGACCACATAAACCAAAGGTTGAAGGTGAGAGCATTTTATTCTATGTGATATTCAAAATTATTTTAGAATCTGTCAAAAGAGTAGTCATAGTCTGGGCATATATCATTGTAACCTTTTACAAATAATAGTAATTATCTAATAGATTTAAAGTTATTCCTACAATAAAATTAAATAATTTCATTTTTTTATTTAATTTATTTTTCTCTCATACACAGCTCCTTCCCTCCCTCTAGTACTTCCCCACCTCCTCTTTCCCCCAGAATTACTACTCCTCCATTTCCCTTCAGAAAATAGCAAGCAAAAGAGTGAAAGACACTCCTACACCCATGGTCAGGAGTCCCACAAAACCCACAGCCACAGCAAGTATGCAGGTGGCCTAGCACAGACCCATGCAGGCTACATGACAGTCAGTTCCATCTGTGTGAGCCCTTATGAAACCTGCATAATTGATTGTGTGGTCATTGTCCCTCTGGTGTGCTCCAACTCTCTGGCTCTTACAATTCTTTACTCGCTCTTCTACAGAGCTCCCCGAGCTCCACCTGATGTTTGTCTGTGGGTCTCTACATCTGCTCCTATCAGCTGCTAGTGGAAGCCTATCTCATAACAACTGGACCAGGCACTGATCCTAAGAGTATAGCAAAATATTATTAGGAATTGTTTCTTTTGGCTTTTGTTGTTGTTGTTGTTTGTTTGTTTTTGTTTGTTTGTTTTTCAGTAGTGCTTGGTTCGGTCCTAAGTCTGAATTATCCAACTTCCAGATCCTGGCCATCTAGGCAATATCAGGAATGGACTACCTCTCTTGGCATGTCATTGACTGGCCACTTCCACAATCTCTGAGCTACCGTTACCCCAGTGTATCCAGCAGGCAGTCCAGGTTGTGGGTTGTAGGTCTTGTGGCTGAGTTGAGTTGGTGCCCCAGTCCTACCAGTGGGAGTCTAGCCTGGTAGCAGAAGATGATCAGGTCAGGCTCCATATTCGCCATTTCTATTTTTAACACTATCAGAATAGTCTTTACATTTTTATAAAAATTGCAACACACCTGTTATCTAGTTCTAGGGAATATTGTGCATTTGTTCTAAAATATTCATAAACTCAGTATCTATAATGTGAAGTAATAGAAGTAACAATATATGTTTGATGAAACTGGTGAAAGAAACTGAATGTAAAACATGCTATAGAAAAAGACATGTAAGCTGTATAAAATTCACATAATTACAAAACATAAAAAACTAGTAATTTAAATTTCAGGATAAATAGACTTGCAATTTTCTCATATTTCACTCTTTGAAACCTTGGTCACAAGTGGTTTACATTAAGGAAAGGTACTGAAAACTTTAAGATAAGATACACAGCCTAGCTGGAAAACATCATCAGAGTGTCTTTAAAGGATTTATTTTGGATCCCTAACCCATTCCTGTCTTTGCTTCCTGACTGCACTGAAGTATGTTATTTCCTAAAACACACATTTAGCTCAGTGTTAAAGAGATTTTCCTAGCATTAATGAAGCTCTAAGGCTCGATTCTGTGCTAAAATAAAACAAAAAAAAAATGATTTTTGAGAACTACTATTAGTCATATAAAATAATGTAAAAGTAAATTGATATCCATTCAATAAAAAGGAAATTACATATCTATGCTTAATTAATTAAATTTGAATATAGAGAAAATTGGAATAGTTTCAAAGTAATTGTTCAGAAAAGAAAAATAGTGGTATGTTGGTTATCTGCCACTTGCTACTTTAATAAAAGAATTTAATAGAACTCTATGTATAATAGAAATTGTTACTAGGTTCAACCCAGCATGTTAAACTGAAGAATGTAATAAGATTTTTCTGATGATCTCTGCCAGAGATGCATGACCTGAATCTAGTCACAGTTGATATCACATAAGCTAAAACATGTTCAGTAGTAAAATTAAAACAATCTACACCAGGAAGTAAAAGAAACCTGAGGTCTTATCAAAGCACAGTATGGTACAAACTGTGATGAGTGATTTAGCCCTTGGTACATTTGCCAAAAGGTGTATCAAAAGTGAAATATGTCAAATGATGTAATTGTGGTAGTACCATTATTAATATCCTGAATATATTGTCTATAAAATGATCAGCCCTATACAAAGAACTATAAGCAATGGAGTTAATCTTGGACCCAGAGATATGGCTTTGCCAGGAAAGAACACACCAACTGGTTGTCTAGTGACAAGAGGCCAGTCCTGAAAATATTCATTCAGTTAAAACTATACAGACTATATAATTTATATTAGAAACACACGTGCGCACGCACACATACACACACACACACACACACACGTTAATCAGTAACATTAGGGAAATAAGAAATCAAGAGTTTGAAAGAGAGAATAAAGAGGCATATGGGAGGGTTTGGATGAAAGAAAAAAAATAGAAATATTGAAATTAAATGAATCCTAACAGTAAATTAAATAAATTAGAGAAAACAGAAAAAATTCTAAAGTCAAAACTCTTCAGCTGCAAACTGAAAATAAACAAAAAAATTACTTTGAAAGAACTTCTTTGTTTGCAAAATAGATGTGCATTATGAACATCAGGTTAGAAAGTCAATTGACACATCTCAAACTGATACACTTTTTCATATTAATAATAATTTATATGCACTTACAGAAGATTTATAATGTATGTTCATGTATATACTCTGAAAAGACATTTGAAAACCCCAAGGACTTACTTTCTAGAGAAAACCTTTTTTATCTACTGTAGATACTGTTGTTTCATCTATCCTACACAGAATCCCTTTGACCTCATTCAATAGAATAGGAGCATGTGAATGTATTCCTACTGAAGTTTGAATGGTCATGTGAGATGCCCTTCTGTATTATGTGAATATGTTTTATTACCATTGGTAATAAATAACTAAATAATAAAGAAGCTGATTTGGCCAAATGCCAGGCAGAAAATCCCAAGCAAAGATAAAGCAAAAAAGAAGGCAGAGACTGGGGGATACCAACATCTGCCTGAGAAACAAGATGTAAAGTTACAAGCCATGAGCCTCTTGGTAAAATATAGACTGATATAAATGAGTTAGCTTAAATTGTAACAACTAGTTAATAATAAGCCTTAGCTAATAGCCAAACAGTTGAGCTAATGGGTCAATCAGTTTATAACTGAAGTGTACGGTTATAAAGTTTCATATTATTGCTCATTATTTTATCTATCATTTTAGTAACTAAATATAACAGATATCAAAATGAATTAAATAAATTAAATAAAAAGTTCAAGAAATTAAGAAATTCAATTTAATATTTGAAAAAATAATTCAATATATTAATTTCAGAAAGATATTATATAGAAATCTTCAAATATTAGAAGCAATGTTATGTGGAAGAATAAATAAGACAAATAAATGAAAATAGCATAAAGAAAATTCCAGCCAGTTTCTAGAAACCTAAAATATTCTCAAGTAGAGAAAATTTCCTAAAAAGTGATTTATTAACTGGAAATCACAAGTTTTTAAAACTAATACGAAATTTCAAATGATAATACACAGGAAAAAACACTATGTTTTAAACGCCTTCCACTCTTACAATTATAAAGTGTTGTATATTCACAGCTACATTAAATAAGTCAGTTCCTTTGGATTTTGCATATAAATATGAGTTTAAAGCTATACAACACACTTTTGTAACTATTATAAAGTATTGGCCATTGTTTCTTCTTAAGTAATTTCACAAAAATGAGCTTTGATCAAAGTCCCTAATCTGAAATAGGATAGCAGGTGATAAACCCAGTAGTAAACAGAAAAAAAGGAACGCACATAGTGATTAAATAAAAGTAGCTCGGTTGTTGATATATTGTATCCAAGAGAGTCTTTATTGCCCATTGATATCCATTGGCTTAAAGCTAGTCAATTTTGCTTTTGCAACAGCATGGCAAAACCTACTTCCACAGTACTTCTTTAAAAAGTGTGTCTGCCTCTTCAGTCACAATGTGGGAAATGACATTCAAGAACAGGCGTTTATAGAAATCAGGGCATGACAAATGGGATTTCAACTTTAAATCACACAGAGCATTTGAAGAACAGGTAAGCAGGTGTCTTTAACGGACTTTCATTTGAAAACTAATTTCTATGATAAACTATTTATAATGTGTATAATTTATGATTAACACACCAAATGTGGACAAAATTATGGAAAATAACAAATATACCTCGAAAAACTCAAATCACACCTTTCATTTAGTACACTACTAACACAAAACTAAGCATCTGAATATCAGCCAAGACATGAACAATGAGAAGAGTTTGTTTCATCTATTTGCTTAATAGTTTTAAATTTTGTTTGGGAAAGTTGAAATGTCATAATATAATTCTGCCATAAGCAAAAAAAAATGCCTTCGTGGCCAAGGAGCAGTGGTTGAGTTGGAAATACAGTTCATGAAGTTAACAATTTGAAAGGCATACCTCTGTGTGTGTGCTCAAAAGAGAAGAAATGTATAGCTCACTTTGTAAAGAACTTGCTGAACAAGCATGAAGATCAGAGTTTGATTCCCTACTGTCCATTGAAAGAAAGCCTGGAAAGAAAACCCTGTGCAACTGGTTTTAGGTGCTTTACAGTGGAAATTTATGGTATACAAAAATTCTAAAGAATCGGTATCTTCACTCTATCCAAGATGTCTAGAAATATAACGCTCATAAAATTTCCTGCCCCAAATTTGTTTATGAAGAACTTTATTATCTTTCATCCTAATATAAAGATTGTCATAAACAATATCTTTCACAGAGTCTCTGAAATCCTAGGCTCATTTTGACCTCTTCTGCTGAAATTTGGAAAGGGTTGGTAAATTACCACTGGATAGATGGATGTTGTAAAGGTTTTCTTATAATAAATGGAGACTTGAGAGTGCTTGGCCCCTTGGTGTTTATAAAGGCAGTCTACCTTCACCATAATTCCAAAGTGAAATTGATTAATAAGATATTGTCATTCTCAAAACTTCACAGATCTCAATAACTCTCTAAATGTACTTTACATTTTAAACAGAATATAGATTTTTCTTTATGTTGCCAAAATATAGTCACTCAAAAGATTCAAATAACCAATTACTTTAAAACAGCTAAGAATTTTTCTAGAACTAATCAAACACGGAAGATTAATTGATTAATTTAAGATATATGTCTAAGATGGAATTACAGTCTATTGAGTCCTGAAGATTCTTTCTTTGTAACATCAGGCAAATGAAAGTACTTGTATCTTGAGTGGGTTCACATTTGTTTAATTAATCTTGGT
>JAQHUG010000213.1:2948140-2959423 GCA_028555095.1 Dicrostonyx torquatus | reverse complement strand
AAAAAGGGTCATTTATTGGAAGGGATAAAACTTACAGATCAATGTCCCAAACCACAGTCCTCTGGTCACAAACAGGAAACAGATTCTAGAAGTCAGAACAGGAGATGGAAGCAACAGAGCTAGGGGAGCATTGCTGCTACTTTTTAAAATGAAAACCATGCCCCAGTGGGCTGGTATCTTAAAAGCCACTGGCTGAAGGAGAGAGAGAGCTCCCGCAGCAGTGTGTGGCTGATCATGAGGTTTAGCCCTATGTTGGCTGCCACTTTGTAGATGGACACTGCTTTTTCACTTCCCAGCCACCCAGACTCGAATAATCATAAAGAAACTAAATCAATCACAATACTGTTTGGCCAATAGCTTAGGCGTCTTTCTAGCTAGCTCTTATATCTTGAATTGACACATTTCTATTAATATATGTATCAGCATGAGACTACACCTTACTGAGAATCCAGTATCTGTCTCCTTTGGCAGCTACATGGCCTTTCCCTGACTTCACCTACTTTCTCTCCATATATCTCTGCTCAGATTTTCTGTCTGGCTTTATTGTGCTAAACTATTGGCCAAAACAGCTTCTTTATTAACCAGTGGCAATAAAACAACATATTCATAGCATGCAGAAGTGAATCCCTCATGTTAGCTTACATGATTTAGATCCACTAGGACAACTATAGTTAATAAAGATAGCAATGACAAAATATGAGAAAAACATTGGCAAGTTTTATTGTTGTTGTTGCTTAGGAACAAATAGAAGATATCTTTACTTAATATATTAGGAAGACTTAACACTTTGCCAACTATGACTAGGAAAAACCTTTATCAAAGCTCACAGACTACTAGATTTACATTGTAATCCTTCAATGGATGGTTGTGCATACTTAGCACTTTAATCATTTTTTTCATCCCTCCTATTTTCTCATCCTTAGGTATGAACCCATTCCTTATGAACAATTTTTAGCTTTTCAGTAAACAGTATAACCCACTCCTCATTTCTTCACTTGCTTTTAAATTGCACTATTGACCTTCTGAACAGAGTAGAATTTCTTTACCTACTGTGCTGTCAACAAAACTCTTATAATAGATCAGGAGTTAGCTGGAGTGACAAGTTGACAATAATGTAGTCCTTGTTCAAGAACATCGTGTTTAGTGCATGAGTAAGTCATAATAAACTTGAAATATCCTTCTGTCCTCCTCCCATCATCTGCCAAATATTCCTGAAGGCATAATCACTACTAACCCATTCCTTAGGCAGAGATATGTAATTACAATGGCATCATAGAAAGAGGATCTGAAAGTGTGAACTCCCATCAGAGAATGCTATCTTGCAAAATATTGCAGGGCACATCTTGTTTGATTTCTTTTAAATTTTAATCAAGCTTAACAGACCCAATGTTTGTAAAGGAATTCAGCTACCTGTTAAAATAAATAGTTTAAGTATGTGTGCTTCCTATATGTATTTCATTGTAGATTAAATACATAAAACATTTATTGAACTTTTGCTCACTAGTAAGCATTATTGACAAAACTGGGAACCTAACACAGTCAGTAATCACTATCTGTGGAAAGTGAGGCTTCATTTTCTTCACATTTATTTAAGTTTTATGGGGGAGGTGAGTCCATGTCATTGCACATAGGTGCAGTCAGGCCTCTCCTACCATGTGGATTCCCAGGAAGCACCACTGAAAACTGATGAGAGGTCTCACATGCCTTAAATGACTTTTAAATATATCTTTCTTACTTCCAAGCTTTCATGAGAATTCTTCCCATTCTTGAATATCATTCTTTTTTCAAAACACAACCTTTCAAAAATGTGTATGATACCTCTGATTTCAGCAGGTGCCTGCTGAAAGACTTCAAAGGGAGCAAAAAATGACTGCATGTTTATTATACACTTTATATTTTAATGTCTGAAAAAAGTATAAACTAATCCATGTAAACTACCATATATTATTGTGGTTAAGAATAATTTTGGGCAGAAGTTGACTTTTCAGAAACTACCATAACTGGGAACATCACCCAGGTAACCTCCATGACTGTAATCTGAGCCTAATTTCAACTGGAATTTTGTTCACATTTAACTGAGCGAAAATATACCTTCTGTTCATCTATCACCTCGAAATATTCAGGATGTTTGCACTTTGTAGGTAGATACCAGTAACACACTGGTTTCAAAGAGCCAATAGGAGCTACACATTTCTAGGTCAAAAACAAAAGCAGGGCGGTGGTGGCACATGCCTTTAATCCCAGCACTTGGGAGGCAGAGGCAGGCAGATCTTTGTGAGTTCGAGACCAGCCTGGTCTACAAGAGCTAGTTCCAGCGTAGGCTCCAAAGCCACAGAGAAACCCTGTCTCGAAAAACCAAAAATAAATAAATAAATAAAAGCAAGGGCAGCAGACACTGATAGTCCAACTCTACCAGGTGGTGGTGTCAATGGCAAATTAGTATAAGAAACAAAGGCACAGTAATTTTTTTTCTGTCCTGCCAGACATGTTACTAAATTTTCAATCCTATCAAGCTATCCTAGTACTATTATTTTAAGTGTTTCAAGTTACCTTGGTATTTTTTAATCCTTTCTTAGTTAAAACCAATGTCTTTTCTGGCAGTAAATGTTTGTATCTTCAATTCACTATATCATTAATACATTTGTAGAAACAAGACATGTAAAATGTAAATCGCAATTTTTGTTGCGTTATCCATATTAGTATCTAGAATTAACAATTTTGATCCATTTAAATGACAAGTTCCACTTTATCCATTTGCATATTTGCTGTGGATATTATTTGATGCTTCTTGATTTTCATCTTCATATTCCTTTTCAAGACCCTGATATTAGTAGAAGCTTTAAATTGCTCAAGTTGAAAATAGCTTTTTTCCTGTGCTTATCCATTTTCATCCCTTGGCAAGAAAAAGGAAGGTCTAATCTCACCTTTGCATGTAATTGAGACTCCCTTCTGAGAGCCTGCTAAAAAAGAACTCTTCCAAAGCACTCTAGAGAACTGAAGAGAACATGGAGAAGTATGTCCTATTTATCTGTCTACACACCTATCTGGCATTCTGAAAAAGAAATTAATTAGTATGAAGGATTATGTCACATATACCTTAATATTTCCAGGGTTTGATTTTTTTCTGGCAAGTAGTAAGAGTTTAATGAACAGTTGTTAATTTGTGTTGAATTCATCCACACAATGAAATGTAATTTATTTGTCTTGGTTTGGTTCATAGTAAAAAAAATACTATTCTGGGTTGTCTTCTTTAATATTTTAAAATATTGTCTCAATGTTTTGAGAGCTTCAATTTACCTCTCAGAGAGAAGAAAAATGAAAGTTGTGATTGATCAGGGAAGAATATGCCTTTGTTTTTTTTTTCTGACAATCTATATAAATTTTCACCAGCTAACCATTTGTACAGCTACCAGGGCTATAATTATACATTCACAGTCTTGAATAGCTTTATCTCCTCTAGGAAACTAGTTTCTGTAAACAAAGAAACAGGAGAAGAAAAGGATGTTTATTTTCACTATTTTTATTCTGAAACTCAATAGGAATACAAGAAAGAATTATGATTTGAGGGAAATACTGCATTTGGTAGAATCAATAGAGGATAGTATTTTCATAAATGACAAAATAATTTGAAGATTGTACTTCTGTAGCTTTCTTAGCCTGGTAAAAATTCTAAATTTGATAATAATGCTGTTGAATGTTAAATATTAATATTTGTTTTAGAATGGTAAGTATTTAAACCCAAGGGTCAAAATTACTGTCAGAACAGATAAAGTCATAATAATTTATAATTTCACCCAAAGTTTTTACAATGTTAATATAACTATCTTCAAATAAGTAGCTTAAACACACTTATTTTTATTTTCAAGAGGGATATCAAAGTAGCAATATTTCTTTGTGTCTCAACCAGTATGTACAGATAATGGAAAATATACCAAGAGAGAAAAATAATGGTCCATGACATTGTAGTAGATAATCTCCAAAATTTCCCTTTTGTAAATTAAATAACCTGATAGACAGAGTGTGGACTGTCCTTATGCATACAATACATAAGGGCAAAAAGGATGAATTAACTCAAAGTCAGATGGGTTTTTACAGGCATTGGCCTTTGTTTCTTAGGATATTCCCTCAGGAGGAAACCAAATAGAACTTTGTGGACGTCCTGCTTCCTTGACATGATCCTTTGCAAATCCAGGTGGAGACGCTGCATGGGGAAGGGTGTTTCCTTATTTCAGTTCTTTTAATGTTCTTGTCACAAGCATGATTTGAGAAGTCATTTTGGATGGTTCTTTTTCAGAGTTCATTGATGAGAAGGACTGAGGGGTTTTCTGGACAACGAGAACCAACACTTCACAACTCTCCATGCATGTCCAGCAGTTTAGAACACAGCATGTGCTTCCAGTCATCATGAACCAAATGCAAGCCACTCTCACTGGGGTCCATCAAAATCATGATTCCTACCTTGAAGGGCCAACAAAATTGTTTCTTCAGATCACTGAGCTTAACTTGCTTAGCTGCAACCTACAGTTGGTATGATTACATACAAAAAAAGTAAAAAAACAAAAAAAAAATCAACAACAAAACAACAACAACAAAAACATGCCAGGAACGGTGACTCATGCCTATGATCCTAGGATTTAGGAGGGTGAAAAAGAAGTTTGAGGCCAAGACTATATTATAAGGTCCAGATCAACCCCAGCAACATAGTGAGACCTTGTATCAGAAAACTTTATGAAAATAATGTCAGTGGTTATTTTCTAATACAGCATTCACTTCATATTCCCTTCTGGTCGTATAGAAAAATGATGTTACGTTATTGAAAGCATGGCAGGTGTGATGCATGTATTGAGAGGCTTTGAGGAATCATGAACTATGGCAAGTGACCTGTCAGATTTAATCAAGACTTGTTCTCACCTGAAATAATTAGTGATCCCTGAAAATGAACTTGTCTCAGCAGGATTGATTTAAGCCGCAACCATATCTATATTCCCCAACCATGAAGAACAACATCAATACAAAAAATTAACTAATATTAGTTGAGATTAAAAGGAAGAGGATTTGATGATTTTTAGAGAAAAGGTTTCTCTGTAGCATTGGAGCCTGTCCTGGAATTAGCTCTTGTAGACCAGGTTGGCCTTGAACTCACAGAGATCCACCTGCCTCTGCCTCCTTAGTTCTGGGATTAAAGGCATATTCCACCACTGCCCAGCTATACTCTCAATGTTTCTAAGTGCTTCATTTTTAATATTAAAATGTAGAAATATACAGTCTATATCATCTACAATGTGGGAATAGAGTATTTTATATATCTCTATGAAGAAAAGAGAAAGGATATAGAAAAAGATAAATGATCGTCTAGGGTACTTCTTTGTTGCTGTTATAAAATATCAATTATAGCAACAGGGATAGAAAACATTTTATATCTTCTACAGATTATAATCAAAGGAGGTCAAGGTAAGAGCTTGAGGCTAGAATCTGGATTCAGGAACTGAAACCACAGAGAAACAATGCACATTGTGTCCCTTTACCTGACTTTGTTTGCTGTGATCTTTATTCAACCCAGGGTCCCCTGACAAGAAAGTACAGTTCCCACAGTAGATAGACCCTTCTCCTTCAATGGGCAATCAAGAAAATAATCCATAGGCATACATATATGCCAATTTGGAGGTAACTTCTTAACTCAAGTTCTTTACACACCCTCATGTCAAGATGACAACTAACATAAGCTGCCTCAGAAAACAGTTGCATAAACTTAAATTAGCCATTTGTTGACCTTGATTTCTCTGAAAAAAATCTTTAATGATTCAAAATGTCAAAGTTGTTCCTACTTACAGAAGTAGCCTATATTTGTATCTAGTTACTATAAATATAGTATATCACCCTCACAAGATATCCTAAACAGTTCACAAATTCCCTAGTTTTTCTGAACATTTAGAGGCATATGCAAAATTATCAATGAATTGTCAACGATGAAAATAGTATTTCACATAATCTCACAACAAAGTCTTACTAGCAATCTAGATTTTTGAGGTACTAAGCCAGGAAATGAGAAAGGAGACACAAACAAGTAATATCGCATTGCCTTAATGGAGTGCTGAGTCTCAGTTAAGATTCAGAAAATTGTGACAAAAATGACAAAGATAAATGCAATAGGAGTGAGAGAAAGCTTCCTGTGGAAATGACTTTACATCTGTGTGCTAAGCGGATACCCTCCATCACCATCAGCTAGCTGTGACCAAAGACAGTGATGAGGTCCAACACAAAATTAGAAAATTCATTAAAACATTATGAGATATTTTGATTATTTGAGAATATCACAAATTTAGGTTTATACCTACATTTCTTCCTCATCAAGTTACTACTCTTTTCCCTCCCAACTTTATATGATCATTTTCTTAATTATGACTGAGAGTCTTCTTGATACTGTCTGTATTTACATAGATTGGTGTGGGACCACCTATCTACCTGAATGTGAGGAACAACGGTAGGGTTTCTGAATAAGAAATGGTCTTTCCTTCTCCCAGTGGTCATCAACCACCTGTAACTCCTTAGATCAGGGTAGTACTGTATGATTCTATCTCCTGTTCATGCTAAAATTTGAGTGTCATAATCCGGTGCAGGTCTTCTGAAGTCACAATCTCTTTGTGTCCCTGTGTTATAAGGACCTTATGTCCAGAAAATTCTGCTCCACGCTAGACATCTGCTACCTCCTGTCTGAAAATATTTTTCATATTTCTTCCACAAGTTTCCTCATACATGATGGCAGGGGTGTAAAATGAAATGTCCTTTTTAAAGCAGATAATTCCAATGTCTCTTACTCTCTGCAAGTAGATTAATTGTGGATTTCTGTGTTAATCACCATCCACTGCAAAAAGAAGTTTCTCGGAGAAAGGTTGAGAAATGCAGCTATATCTAGCTATAAATAATAGAACTTTGATGACAGTTTAGTACTGTGCCCATTTACAGAACAATAATGTAAAGTTTCTTTCTAGGGTCTATGACCCAATCAAAACAATTTTTGGTCTAGTTATTGATACCAAGCATGAATTCTGTCTTGTGAAATGGATTACTCTTTGTAATTTTATTTGGGGGGAGCTTTATTCCATCGTTCTCAATTGTGAACATTGAAAATAAAGTTGTGTACCAATGTCAAAAAGTTGGATATTCTGTATGTATGAGAAAGAGGGCTTATACAGAAGTAAGTGAGAAAATGACCAGTGTTTCATACAAAGAAGAATCTGTGGAAGACAAGTATATGGGCATGAGCCTAGAACATTTAAAGGACCCGAGGAAGTACAGACTGATACAGAGGGCAGGAACAGTGGTGTGGAATATGACTAAAGAAAAATGACAGCGGCCAAATATTTCATCATTTTTCACAATCCATGAGTGTGTGCGTATGTGTGCGCGCGTGTGTGTGTGGTGTTTGATAAATTTGTGAGAGTAAGTACGCTTATACCATGAGATATACATGGAGGACCGAAGACACTACTGCAAGTTGATTCTCTCCTTCCACAGTGGGATCTGAGGATGAAACTAGAGAAAGCTCTTTTATTTTCTGAACCATATTGATAGACCCAGTGAGCAAATTATACAAGACACTACAATATATGTCAAAAATTTTACTTTTTCCTTAGAAATATAAAGTTTTGGAAGATTTTATGTAAAGAAATGACCGATAAGGCTTTTATTTAAAAACACAATGCCTGTTTTAAAGATTGGATGGAAACTGTGAAAGTAAATCAGGAGTTGCTGTGTGAGAGACATAATGGGTAGCAGAAACTCCCCAGAGCAGCTACTAGATAACCTGGAAATGAGTAGATTGAGACAAGGCTTAGAAAGTAGACTTATATATATTTGGTTCTTCTCTTCAGTTTTGTGTAATCGGGGTTTATCCCATACTCTGACCATACACTGATCTCCTGGCTATCCCGGGCTCTTTTTATGTGCCTTGAAATTTTGGGAAACTCAAGATCCCATTCTCTTTCTACAGTTTCAACTGTCAGAAAAATAATTATTTCCAAAACCATTACTCTGAGTATTTTAGATAACTGGTCTTATTTCTAAAATTTAAAGATCTAACAGTGAAAATGTGTATGCACATGCAGGCATACTTGCATGTTTGTGTGCTCATGCACATGAGCGCACGCACACACACACACACACACACACACACACACACACACACACACACTGCAGGATAGCACCACAGGAAAGTAATTACACATGGCACCTAGTCTTTTGCTGGTACTCTGTATCTAAACAAGTGACCACTTAAAATTTTATAGTCGTTCAAGTTCAAGGTCTTTTACACTAGTTTGTCAAATTGATATTTCTACCTCAGGTGATCTTTTGGCTTAGAAATGAAGACCTTCCACTGGAACAAAATTACAACCACACATAGTCAGAAGCTGAGCTTCCTGACTGCTCAACATACAATATGTAACTCCATCTGAGCTTCTCAGAGGCTTTCCAGGCATCCATTTTCTATCCTGTCGGGATATGTCCATAATATACCAGATGTTCTTGTTTTTCACTTTCCCTGTATTACAAAGTCTTTTTATCACTCGTCTTGAAAATTCCAACAAAATACTGAGTTTCTTCACTGCACTAGTTTCCATCTGAAGCGAAGTTGGTTTTTAAAGTAGTACCCAACACTGCTCTGATTTATTTAGTGCTTAAAGAGCCTAGACTGCACTTCAAGTGGCCATGTTTGATACCTAACTTCCAATTTACTGTGGGGCAAATAGTACATCCATACTACTAGCCACATTGTTGATAAGACTCTCCTTGGTGTGAATATCCCCTAAACATATTGCCCAGTGGCCTATACTTTGCCTGTATAAACAGTTTCTTTAAGTCTCTTGGCAATAGTCTGAAGGTAGTTTTCTCTGTCTTGACTACCTGTGGTCCCATGAATCCAGTTTCTATAGCTATTCACAGTCAAAGACACAGGAAGACAGAGATAGAAGAACTGAGGATGTTAAGGATCATTTCTGATTGTGATTCATACACCTGCTTGTCCAAACAAATTTCTATTCAGAATTCAAAGAAATAAATACAGAACACTTGGAAGAAAGCCTTTGAAAGCCTTTGAAGACTGTTTAGCTAATTTCCCAAGATAATAGCAGGCATTGTATCACATTGTATCACAGATTTTTTTTTTTTGGTCCTTAACACATAAAACCATAAAACTTGTTTTACGTTTAAGGGTTTGTTTGTTTTTTAATGAAAAAGAGGGTTAAATGAAAACTGTCTTATTTTTCTAAAAGGAAAAAATTATAAAGACTTTTAATTTTCTTTCATGAATGAAGAGTATTTCAAAATATGAAATACTTTGTAGGATAATAGAAAGGAAATGAACAGAGGCCTTAAACTGCTATTTCATTTTGTGTTGACACATTCACAATAGAACATGGCATTCAGTATATCTTACAATGGTAAAACAGAAGAATACAGTGGTAATGAACAGTGCTTAACACAGTCTTTCTCATTTTTCAAGACATAAATGTCCTGTAGAATGAGTTCAAAGAAATGAAATTTTGTAAAAAGGGAGATGGAAAGGAAAAATTGGACATAAACTGTGACCCTTCCAAGTTTCTATAGCTGTAAGGAAGACAGAAGTAAAAGAGGGACAATAAATAAGTCCAAAGTAAATTGGTGGGAAAGAAGCCTGTTTACAGATAAAAAAATTTTTGAACAAGTATTGTTTTGTGAATTATCTGGACAGTAACTACTTCTCATCAGAATTAAAATAAACATAAAAGGAAGAAGTAATAATGAGTAAGAAAACTGGAAGAGAATGTATATTTGGGGAAATGGACTCAGCATAGGATTTTCCATTCACATTGCCTAAATCTCAAAACTTTCCTGTATTAATTTTAAAACTGGGTATTTTTGCATTTACATTGAAGTTTAAAATCTGGTTTTGTTTATCATTTTTCTATGCAGAAGACCTTTTTGTTTCCAGGAAGTCACTCAGCAACTTCTGTGCCTTCTCAGGTTGTTTTTTTTTTTTCCTCATGTCTGGTTAACCTACAAATGTTGGTTTGTTGAAAATGAGATAGTTGGTTTGATGAAAATAGGATAGTTGGCCGGGGAATGCCTATGAGGCTCTCCCTTTCAAATGTGCTTCCTATGACAGTGTGAACCTGACTCCTCAGAAATTGATTTGAATGTGCGGGAAAAGAAAATTCCATCCGCAAAGTGTAATCTCATGTGTTAATCATGACTGCAATATCAGAAAGAATAATGCCCTTCTTAGGAAAGGGCAGATCTTCTAGTAACAAAATAATGAGTTATCAAAATCAAAGTTACTGGGATTCTCAAAGAAAGAATCAGGATCTGTGAAATACTGAGTAGGGGAGGATATAAAGAAAAATTCCACTGAAATTCTAGCTAAACAACATTCCAATCTTAGGTGCTAATCTATTCCTCGTAATTATGCTCTTCTAAGTGTTTCTAAATGTTTTCACATCTGTTCTCAGTTGGAGAATATAAAATTAATGCTGAAAAAGTTCAGTTTTCCATTCAACATGTACACAAACAAAAACACAAACACACACACATACATGCACATAAATAAGCATGTTTGTGCTCATCTGAAATAGTCTTTGCTAAAATCCATTAGAATATTGATTGATAATAAAAACCTATTCAGCAATTAAAAAAAATTAGCTGGCCAGTTACTCATCTCTTATAGGCAAATCCTATTTACTCTTCATGATCCTATTCCCTGATAAATTTTGATTCCTCTTTATGAATTGGTAGCCATTTCACTCACAGAAAAGAAACAACTTCATAAAAAAGTTATTCATTTGTGACTCATGTATGAGGACGAGTGACAAAGAAGAGATTAAGACAAAGATTGGAAGGGTTTTGTTCAGATAGTGTGACAGCAAGCATATAAAAAGAGAGTAGCTTTTAATTTTAACCAAAATAATTATGAAAGTTGGTATCCTCCCACTTTCTCTTCTATAAGGTTCAGTGTGGCTGGCTTTATGTTGAGTTCTTTGATCCATTTGAATGTGAGTTTTGTGCATGGTGATAGATATGGGTCCATTTTCATTCTTCTATATGTTGATATCTAGTTATGCCAGGACCATTTGTTAAATATGCTTTTTTCTATTGATATTTATGGCTTCTTTGTAAAAAATGAGGTGTTTGAAGGTATGTGGATTAATATCTGGGTCTTCAATTTGGTTCTATTGGCCATACTGTCTGTTCTTATGGCAAAACCAGGCTGTTTTCAGCACTATAGCTGTGTAGTAGAGTTTGAAGTCAGGG
>JAQHUG010000213.1:2936505-2947281 GCA_028555095.1 Dicrostonyx torquatus | reverse complement strand
TTTGCATCCCCTTGATCTCCTTTTGGTGTCTTATTGCTCTGGCTAGGCCCTCAAGAACTATATCGAATAGATATGCAGAGCGTGGACAACCTTGTTTTGTTCCTGATTCCTATGGGATTGCTGGAAGCTTCTCTCAATTTAGTTTGATATTGGGTGTTGGCTAGCTTTATATTGCCTTTATTATATTTAGGTATGTTCCTTATCATGCCACAAGGACATGTGCTCAACTATGTTCATAGCAGCATTGTTTATTATAGCCAGAACCTGGAAACAACCTAAATGCCCCTCGACTGAAGAATGGATATAGAAAATATGGTACATTTACACAATAGAGTACTACACAGCAGAAAAAAATAATGACGTCTTGAATTTTGCAGAAAAATGGATGGAACTAGAAATCAAAATCCCAGAAAACGTAGACAATAATGAGGACCCTAAGTGAGACATAGATAGATCTAATCTACACAGGAAGTAGAAAAAGACAAGATCTCCTGAGTAAATTGGGAGCATAGGGACCTTGGGGAGGGGTGAAGGGGAGAGGAGAGGCAGGGAGGGGAGCAGAGAAAAACATAGAGCTCAATAAAAATCAGTAAAAAGTTGGTACCCTCAAAAAGTTGAAGAGATTAACTAAAATTTATTAAAAAGTTTATTTGATTTTTGTTACACAGGTCAGTTATAAAGCACCAGTTTTAGCCAGATCATATAACAAGCATATCTTTTTTTTACTTTTTCAAACCCAGACAATATGTCATATAGAATAGCTTGCTGATTCAGCAGGTCCACATATCAAAACAATCTTATATATCATATACTTCTTCCCTGATATCTCCAAAAATCTAGAATTAATTGTCCTTTATCATTAAATGTCCTTTCTCAAAGAGATCAAGCTATCTACATTTGCATAGGTTCAAAACTCTGGAAAACTATCCTAGAACTCTGAGTAGAAAGATAATGCTTCTGTGATATCACTTTTTAATGACAAAAAGAGCTGTGATGGCAGCCCGAGAAAACATGCCTTGACTGGCCTGTACTATTTCAAGATTCAGTTTTGACCTCACCAATGTATCCTTGTCTGATTTTCCTGCTGGTTTTGGAAGGGGTTTCACTTTAAGCACTGAAATCAAAAGGTCTATAGTGACATTCAGACACCTGTGTAAATGCAGAGCCTATCCTACTACTGGCACAGTGCTCAAAATCGTTCTCAGAGGCTAGAGGAAGCCTATAATTTTTGTAAACTAGTTGCTGTGAGACTTAGCAGCACTCTGAAGAAATAATATAGGTGGCATCATTTTATCATAGTCAAACACAATGTTGCACATCTCTGGAGGGAGTATGGAGTTCAACATTTTGTTATGTGTATTCCCCCTTGCATCTTTGTTCCTATTTCCTTGCTGTCATGTTGCCTCTTGTAGAGTGGGCAATTCTCATTATAGATAAGAGCAAGGTTAGGTAGGTGGCTGACTTTGTTCTCTTTATACAAGCCACATTTTCTATATGGCTTCTTATGGCACATAGTTTTTCAATTCTATAGTGAACACATATTCTCAATTGGATAATGGAGATATATATTAAAAATAATCTTCAATAGCCATAGATATTTAATAAGAATTTATTATTTAAAAAAATGAACAAAAGAAAAGAAACATCCAAGATTGTAAGCAGCTTATGGAAAATCCTGTCGGTGTAAAAGGGAGAAAAGCAGAATATAAGCATAGGGATTTTATCTTAAAACACTGAAAGATCACAGAAAAATAAATCCAGAGGTTCCATCATATAGAAAAGACTCAATTAAATAATTCTATGAGTTTTTCTAAGGAAACACTTGTAGAGGTTGGGAAATCAACAAAGGAAAGGAGAAACAATCATGTATATCACATTCACTAAAACACAACACATTAGATCATTGCAGCTTAACCCTGATGAATAAGAACATAGACTCCTGATATGCCCCATGAAGAGATGATTAATTTGTATACTAGCTATAGTCAGTTGTTGCTTGAGCTCTATTGTGAAGAAGTATATTGTCTTGCTATTTATAGCTCAGGTAGAAGGGAAGCACATGTCCACACATAAACTTCAGACAGCGAGACACAGAAATCAGCAGCCTGAAATCAACACATCAGTGAAAATACATTGGGCTAGAGAACATGAACAAAGCACCAACTGTAAATTGCCCTGACTCTAATGAGCTGATCAAGAAGATACCACCCTATGTCTTCATTCAGGTCTCCCATGCAAAGGTAGATACCAACATCTCTGGAAGTACTTACGTTACAAAATATACAAATCGTCAAATAAAGCATTTACCTCCTCTTTATTTCCTTCTTTCCTTATCTTTCTTAAATTAATTCTTTCTTTCTTCCCGTTTCTTTCATTCTAGAAGAATAAAAGAAATATTACAATAATATTTTCTATGCATTAAAAGAGATGAGATCTATAAATATCTATCTTATGTTCCAACAACATATTATAAAGATTATAACATTTAGTAAAATAACTAAATAAGCTCATCTGTGGATGGCTCAAGTCCTGTGGCTGTATCTGGTGATGACATTCATGCCAATAGAGTCCGAGCATGAATAAGGAGAGATATGGAATATACACATGTACAGGAGATTGCTCTACCTTCAGTTATAAAGTCAATATCAATCTTGAGCTTTTACCTTGCATGTTTTCTAACTCTATCTCCCAAAGATCCCATATCCACAAGAAAAGAGAAAGTGTCCATTACTTTAAGACCTCCTAACAAGAACCAATTTGTAACAAATAAGCCCTTTAAGGTCCACTCAAACTATATTCAAACAATGACAAATGCCATGTTAGGTTAGATTTTATATTTTCATTTAGAAATATATGATGTGGGATGTCCTTCTGTATATATGCTGTTTTTATTGGCTAATGAATAAAGTCAAAGTCTTATCAGAGTAAAGCCAGGCTGGAAATGTGTGTGTGTATGTGTGTGTGTGTGTGTGTGTGTGTGTGTGTGTGTGTGTGTGTGTTTGTGTGTGTGTGGCTGCTAAAGGAGACAAGGCACTGGAACCTTACCCGGTAAGCCACAGCCTTGTGACGATAAACAGGACAATAGAAATGGGTTAATTTAAGAAGTAAGAAGTTATTGGTCAAGCAATACTGTAATTAATATAGTTTCTGTGAGATTATGTGGGTTTAGGTGGCAGGTAACAAAAGAACAGTCTCTGTTTAAAAATATACTTTAATGAAAAGAATTACTTAATACATTATTTATTCTTCGAAAATTTTAAACACATACAATGTCTCTTGATTAGACCCACCCTTACATTCCCCCTCAAATTCTTCCCAGAACCTTGGATCACTTCTCCCTCCCTCTTCATACCCCCCATTATTTATTCCCAATTTTCCGAGAAACTGATATATTAATTTCCAAAGTAGCTCTATGAGTTTGCATTTCCACCAGCAGTGGAGAGTGTTCCCTTTACTCCAATCCTCTCCAACATAAGTTGTCCTCAGTGTTGTTTTTTTTTTTATTCTCTATACTTGCTGTTTTGATTATTCTGTGGTGAGAAAATTTAATTCAGCCTATTTGGTGTTCTGTAAGTTTCTCGCACTATTTATAGATACATCCTTCTTTAGTTTGGGAAGATTTTGCTGAATAAATTTTCTTTATCTTCGAGCTGGGATCTTCTCTTTTTCTATCACTATTATTCTTAGGTTTTGTCTTTCATGGTATCCCAGATTTTTTGGATGTTTTGTGTTAGGAATTTATTGGATTTAACATTTTCTTTGACTGATGAGTCTATTTCCTCTATCCATACCTTCAATGCCTATGATTCTCTCTTCCACCCCTTGTATTCTCTTGGGGATGCTTGCAGTTCCTTTTTGCTTTCCCAGATTTTCTATTTTGAGAATTCCCTCAACTTTTATTTCCCTTATTGTTTCTGTTTCAGTTTTCAAGTGTTGAAACATTTACTTCACCTGCTTAATTGCTTTTCTCTTGAATTTCTTCAATTTCTTAAGGGATTTATTTATTTCTTCCAATCTTTTATTTGCCTTTTCTTTGACTTCTTTAAAGGAATTCATGTCTTCTTTAAGACTCTCTGTCATCCTCATAAAGTAATTTTCAAGTCTGCTTTCATGTCTTTCAGCTGTATTGGAATGTTCAGGTCTTGCTGCCTTATGATCACGGGGACCTGGTGGTGCCTTATTGCTCTTTCAGTTGTTGAATATATTCTTACATTGGTATTTACTCATATTTTCTTTCACATGGTGTGACTTATACCTGTGCTTGTTCTTTCAACTGCTGTGGTTTGTACCTATGCCTATGTAGTCTGCTGTTTTTCCAACTGGTATGGTTTGCGCCTCTGCCTATGTAGTCTACTAAGGTTGCAGAGGAGGGATGACCATGGGGAGGATGTTCAGGTGCCTGCAGTTGGGTGATAAAGTGGGTCTTGAAGGGACAGAATCCAGAGGCTGGAGGGGTGAGGACATAGGCTGGAGGCAGGTCTCTTGCCTGCTTGCAGGTTGCTGGGGACTGCTGAGAGTATTTGTTTATATTTAAATTTATTCATATTTATATTTAATGCACAGAGTTCATTTAGTACCACCCAAGGGCACATGAATGTGGATTCACTCACTGGGATATGGAGAATCTACCAGTAAACACATCCTTAGATAAAAGCCACTCTCCACTCTCCTGAAGCCTCAACTTCCAACAGTCCCTCAGGTATGGTTGGAGACTTTCCTCAATCCAAATGGGAAGTTTCTTCAATTAGTTCTTTTAATTTATTTAGAATAAAATTATATCATTTCCCCATAATTTTCCCTCCCATACACTATATACATACATATTCCTGAATACAAGGGTACATACAACCTGCTTACTCTGTACAGTATCACTTTGGTGTACATTCTCAGTGTGGTCTTCCCTAAGAAAGACTAGTTCTCCTGCTCTTGTCATTGTTTAGTTACTGATTGTTATTTTTTGTAGAATTAAGATCTCCCAGGATTTACCCCATCCATGTTACCAAGCAGGGAGTTTTAATGGACTTAATGTTGTGATGTTCCTCTGATAATACGGCAACCATCTTATGTCCAGGAACAGCATTTCTCAGCTCTTCTTTCCATCTTCTGGCTCTTAAATTCTTTCTGTATCTACTCATGATGGTCCCTTAGCCTTGCCAAGAGAAGATTGATAAAATGATCCCAACTGTGACCAAGCACTCACAGCCACTTATTCTCAGCATTTGGAAGTCTAATACATTTTTGCATTATATTACCTACTACAATAAGTTTATTTGGTTGAGGTTAAGAGCAACAAAAATCTGAAAATTTCACTTTTTTCTCTATAAGGGAGTATTATTTCACTGTGTCTGTGCCACATTTTCATTAGCCTATTGGTTATAGATATCTATGTTTATTTCATTTTCTAAGTTGTGAATTGAGCATCATTGAACCAAATAAGCAAGAATATCTACAATAAGATATGGTCTTTTGAGAAGATGGCTGTGGTAGTATATCAGATCATGTAGCATGTAGATCACATGGTAGAACTATTCCTCATTTTCGAGAAACTTCCAGACTGATTTCTGAAGTTGTTGTCCTACTGTACATATCCAACAATTGTATGTAAGTGTTTTCTTTTCTGCATATCCTAACCAGAATTTGTTGCCATGTATATTCTGGTGGTGGCCATTTTAGATGGAATGAAATGAAATCTCAAAATGATTAAATCTGCATTCCTCTGATGACGAAAGAGCTGAATACTGTTATTTCTATTCTCTTGCATCACCAATTTTATAATTTTGTGGCTTGTTTTCTTGGTGATTAGTACTTTTTGGGGGGGCTTGGAGGTGAGAATTTACAATTATAATTTCACACAACTTCCAAGAAAATAATACAAAAGATATCTGCTGTGGGAGGTCCTTCTGTCTATGTGTTGTTTTAATTGGTTAATTAATAAAGAAACTACCTTGGCCTGTTGATAGGGTAGAACTTAGATAGGTTGGGAAAACTAGACTGAATCCTGGGAGAAGGAAGGCAGAGAGAGAGAAGCCATGGAGCTACCAGAGACAGATGTGCTGAAACTTTGCAGGTAGGCCACAAACTCGTGGTAATGCACAGACTACTAGTTACATCTCTGTGACCTCCAATGAGCCCAGGTTAGTTCATTCTGTGGGTTTTCTTGTGATGTCCTTGGCCCCTCTATCTCCTACAATCCTTCCTCTTTCTCTTCAGAAGGATTATTCAAGTTTAGCCTAATGTTTGACTATGGGTCTTTGCATCTGTTTCTTCTAGTTGCTAGATAAGGGCTCTCTTGTGACTACTGGGTTAGACATTAACAAACTGAGTGTAGTAGAATATCACTAGGCATCATTACATTGACTGTTTTTCCTCCAGTCATGTTTGGTTCTATCCTATATCTAGGTAATCCAGTCTCTGTTCCTGGTGCTCCAGACAGTGTCAGGGTAGGCTCATTCTTACAGAATGGGTCTCAAGATGGACAGTCATCATCTGGCCACTCCCACAATCTCTGTGTCACCTTTATCACAGCACATTCCATAGTCCAGACAGACTAGAGATTAAAGGTTATATGACTGGGTTTGTGTCAATACCTCCACTGATAGTCTTGCCTGGTCACAGGAAGTGGCCATGTCAGGCTACTTACCCCTTTTTACTGGAGTCTTATTGCGGGGGGGGGGTGTCATCCTTGTAGATTCCTGTGAGTTTCTCTTGCACCAGGTTTCTGCCTGACCCTGAAAAGACCCCTCTTTTCATTAGGCTCTTTCAGTATTCTTCCTCTTCCCCATCCTCACCTGAGCATTCATTTTCCCAAGCCCACTCACCACTAGTCTACCCATAAAATCTCCTCAATTTTCTTTTCCCAAGGAGATCCTAGGATATCCCTTGAGCTCTGCTTGTTACCTAATCTCAATGTATCTGTGAATTGTAGCATGGTTATTCTTTACTTTACAGCTAATATCCACTCATACTTATAAGTGACTATATACCATGTTTGACTTTGCATGTCTAGGTTACCTCAATCAGGATAATTTTTTCTAATTCTATCCATTTGTCTTTGAATTTTATGGTGTCATTGTAAAAACTAAGTAATAGTCTCTTGTGTAAATATACCACATTTTTGAAAATCCATTCTTCAGTTGAGGGACATCTATGTTAGTTCCAGATTAAAAATCAGTAGCCTTCTATATTAAAATGATAAATAGGCTGAAAAAGAAATCAAGAAAATAAAACCCCTCTCAGTGGCTAAAAATAACATGAGAGTCTTGGTGTAACTCATATCAAGCAAGTAAAAGACCTGTATGACAAGAGACAAGAACTTTAAATCTTTGAAGAAAGAAATTAGAGAAGATATGAGAAGATCCAAAGATTTCCCATGCCCATGGATCAGTAGGATTAACATAGTAAAAATGGCCATCTTACCAAAAGCAATCTTACAGGTTCAATGAAATTACCATTAAAATCCCAACATAATTTTTTACAAATTTTGAAAGAAGAATACTCAACTTATATGGCAAAACATAAAACTCAAGGTAGCTAAAATAATACTGTACAATAAAAGATCTTCTGGAGATTCCACCATCCTGGATGTCAAACTCCACCACAGAGCTATAGTATTAATAACTATAAATAAAATAAAAACTGAATGGTAATGGCATTAAAACAGACATGTTCAGCAATGGAATCAAATCAAAGATTCAGACATAAATCCACACACCTATGGACACTTGATTTCTGACAAAGAAGTCAAAATTATACAATATGAAAAGTAAAGCATCTTGAAAAAACAGTGCTGATATAATGGGACATCAGAATGTAGAAAATATACATAGATTCACAACAACTACGCTGCTCAAAAGTCAAGTCCAAGTGGATCAAATACTTCACTATCATACAGATACACTGAACCTGATAGAAGAGAAAGTGGGAACAGCCTTGAATAATTGGAACAGAAAAACTACTTCCTGAATACAACAACAATACCACAGACTGACAATTAATAAGGCAAAGGACACCATTGATAGGACAAAAGCACTGCCTACATAATGGAAAAATATCTACACAAGACCCACATCTGACAGAGGGTTGGTTTTCAAAACATATAAAGAACATGAAAAGAACAAATAATGCAGTTAAAAATGGGGTACATATCTAAACTGAATTCTTAATAAAGGAATCTCAAATGGCTGAGAAACACTCAAGGAGATGTTCAACATCCTTGGCCATCTGGGAAATGCAAATCAAAATGTTTCTGAGAATCCATCTTACATCTGTCAGAATGGCAAAGATAAAAAACACAAGTGACAGCTTATGCTAGAAAGGATGTGGTTCTACCTTCAAACTGGTAGAAGTGCAAACTTGTGAAGTCACTTTTGAAGCAAATATGACAGTTTTCCCAGAAATTTGGAATCTATCTGGCCCAGGATCCAGCTATATCACTTTTGGGCATATACCTAAAAGATGCCCAAGGATTCCTGCTCAACTCTGCTCACAGAAGCTTTATTTGTAATAGCCAGAACCTACAAACAAAGGTCTCTTATTAAAAGTAACTTTATTCATCTCATTCTAACATATTTTAAGTGGCAAAAATTCATCATTTTGCATTTTGATCACCCTTTCCATGTACTTTTAAAATATGACTTAATGAGGAGTATTACTGGAATTTTTTTGTAATCCTAAAGTATTTATCACTTATCATTGCTTAGATAACAAAATATGCCACATCTCAGGATATTAGCTCTCTGCACATCATAAACCCTCTAGGTCATATTTCATTTTTTCAGTAAGCAAAAAAATTTTTATAAAATTTAAACTAATTAAGCACTCAATTTTAATTTGAAAGAAACATATATTAAATTCCAAATCATCAACAAATGAAATCCATTGGAAGAAACAGAACAATTTCTCAAGTAGATATAGTTTTAAAATTTGTAGAAATCTTTCAAGTTTTGGTTTAAAGTATCAACACACCAATTATTTTAATCTACAATGTTATACTGAAAAGTATACCAGTTCCGCAATCATACTACAATACTTTACAATAATCTACAATACTTTAGTTTTGAAAAACAAAATTTTTTTTATAATTACCTCTAAACCATTACAGGAGACAACCAAAACCTTAAAGTAATAAACCTGTAAAAGTGTAAGTAAGTTTTAGAAGAGCAAAAATTGAAGTGCTCTCCCCTGCAAAATTCAAGTAACAGAATTTATCAGTAGCAGCCATAGCCAGAAGGAATTATAACAAATGAGCAAAGGGAACTCAGGTTTCACACCTTAACTACCGCAGTTATTTTCAGACAAAGTATATTGGTTTCAGTTGCTGTTTCCTGAAAATTCTGTTGGAAAGATCACAGTGTCCTTCCCTTTGGAGAAAAAAAAATAGCCTGAAGTCCCTAGCTCCCAGTTTTGCATTCTACTATACTCGGGATTTCTCTCAACTCAGGGGAGTAGAGTGGAGATATATGAATCCTGTTTTTTTCTTATGTTGTTGATACAAAACTTTGAACAACAAAATGCTCAGCCACCATTTTTTTAAATTCATAATTTTACTTCTCAGATGTCTAAAGAGCCACCTCTTTCTATTATGAGTATGAAAACAATAAGTCTGAGCATTGATCGACAGTTCTTTCCATGTAAATGGTTATGAATTGACATTTCAAAGCTTTAACTGAGATGAGTTCAATACAGTAAATTACCTTCAGTGCTGAGTGGGGCAAAACTGAACAATGTTAGCACCAATTCATTACAATAAATGAATTTGAGTTCAAGGATATTTGGGGTATGTAGAGAATAAGAGGAGATGAGTTTATAGTAATTATTAAAATTAGCATTTCAGTCTTGGAGCTCAGCAAAACATAATGTCCCATTGATGAAACATTAAAGAGGAAATTGTGTGATATCAGACTATAAACTATAAACGTCAAGCAGATTTGGTCTTATTAAATTTTATCTTATATCAAACAGTGTTAAAATATATTTCAATAATTTCAATTTTTCCAGTGCTTTCTCTTGTGATTTACAGGAAAGCATATAAGCCTCTCACTACTCTACATAGTGTTATGTAACTTCGGACATTTTCCCAATTAAAGAAAAGTCACTAGATTATTATAAATGTTCTTTGATTTAAAGAAGAATTTAGTGACAATAATGTACTATTGTACCCAGGAAAACATAGGAACTCTAATTAAAACTTTGTTCATATCCAGACTCCCTTAATGCCTAGTAGATCTTACATTATATATTTCCTAGTAATCAACTTATTACATTAAATTCATTTATGGTTTCTAACTCTCCAATAACATTTCTGATTAAATTCTTGGGACAGCTTTGCCAATCCCTTCTTTTACCACTTAATTGTAAATATTACATTGAAGTTCAATTATTAAATTAAATAAAGTTGAAAGAGCAAGGCAAAAGAGAAATGAAGAAGAATAGAATTTGTGTGTGTGAAGATTGAAATAAGAGACTGATTATTTCCTAATGAGAAGTAGAAATTTATACAGGTATGAAGAAAAAAGGAATGGAATAAAGGGATAAAGGGAGGGGAGGAAGTAGAAGTAAGGAAGAGAAAGAAATATAAAATATAGAAGAAAAAAGAGAGATAAAATAGACCTCAAGTAACTTGAGTCAGAGATATTTTTCCTCCATATTTTTTTTATTGTTAAAAGAAAAATTTACATTTACTCCCCTTGTCCCAGGCCCTCCCGCTCCCCCACTACCCCACCGCCCTCCCCCTGCTTCCTTGAGATGGGGCAGGATACCCTGCCCTGTGGAAAGCCC
>JAQHUG010000213.1:2920910-2934343 GCA_028555095.1 Dicrostonyx torquatus | reverse complement strand
AGGTTGACATCCAATTATGCCAGCACCATTTGTTAAAGATGCTTTCATTCTTCCATTGTATACTTTCAGCTTCTTTGTCAAATATTAGGTGCTCATAGGTTTTTGGACTAATATCCGGATATTCGATTTGATTCCATTGGTCAACTTCTCTGTTTTTATGCCAATACCAAGCTGTTTTCATTACTGTAGCTCTGTAATAGAGTTTGAAGTCAGAGATGGTAATGCCTCCGGAAGTCCCTTTGTTTTATAGGATTGTTTTGGATATCCTGGGCTTTTTGATAAGGCAGCAAAGAAAGAGACACTTCTTACATCACTGAAATTTTGTGCATATTGATATTTTATCTTTTCAGGTAAGTTTCTTAATGTATAGATCAGAAAATCTGATAAATTCTTTGGTTGGGAATCTGGTTCTATACAATTTATAACCTTCAAATATTAGGATATGTTTTCTTTTTAAAAATTTTTTATTAGTTTTTCTCATTTATTTTACATACCAATCATAGTTTCCCCTCCATCTTCTTTCCAATTCCCTCTGCACACTTCCCTTCTACCCTCCATGTTCTCCTCCTTCATCTCCATTCAGAAAGGGGCAGGTCTCCCATGGAAGTCAACATAACATAACACATCACATTGAGATGGGACCAAGCTCCCCCTAGCCCCCACATCAAAGATGGGCAAGGGAAACCATTTATTAGAAATTTTGGTTCCAAAAAGCCAGTTTAATTGCCAGAGACAGGTCCTGATTCCATTGCTAGGAGCTCCACAAACAGACCAAGCTACACAAGAGTCATCCACATACAGAGCGTCTAGGTCCATCCCGTGCAGCCTCCCTAGCTGTAGATCCAGAGTCAGTGAGTTCCCATGAGCTTAAGTCAGCTGTCTCTCTAGGTTTGATGTCCCTAACTCATATAATCCTTGCTCTAGGGCCGGGCGGTGGTGGCAGATGCCTTTAATCCCAGCACTCAAGAGGCAGAGACAGGCGGATCTTTGTAAGTTTGAGACCAGCCTGGTCTACAAGAGCTTGTTCCAGGACAGGCTCCAAAGCTTCAGAGAAACCCTGTCTTGAAAAACCAAAGAAAACAACAACAACAACAACAACAACAACAACAAATAATCCTTGCTCTTTCTAACAGCACTCCCTGTGCTTGCCCCAGAGCTTGGTTATGGATCTCTGTATCTTCTTACAACAGTTACTAGATGAAAGCTCACTTTATGACAATTAGGCTAGTCCCCAATCTGATTACAGGAGAAGGCCAGTTCAAGTACCCTCTGCACTATTGCTCATAGTTGATTCCTGGATTCCTGGGAGTTTCCCTGGCACCAGGTTTCTCCCTAACCCCAAAATGCCCCCATCAAGATATCTCTTTCATTATTCTCCCCATCCTTTCCAATTCACCCAACAGGATCACTCATGCTCCCAATCCTGCATCACTCCACTCACCATGTCCCCAGTTCATCCAGGATATCTCTTTTATTTTCTCTTACCACATTCATCCATGTGTCTCTCTTTGGGCCTGGTTATCTTTTAATTTATAGTTAATATCCATTTGTGAGTGAATACATACCATATTTGTCTTTGTGTGTCTGGATTACCTCACTCAGCTAGATTTTTTTCTAAATCCATCCATTTGCCTGCAAATTTCATGATATCATTGTTTTTTTCACTGCTGAGTTATACTCTATTGTGTGAATGTACCACTTATTCTTTATCTACTCTGTAGTTGAGGGTCATCTAGGTTGATTCTAGATTCTGGTTTTTATGAATAACACTACTATGAACATAGCTGAGTGAGTGTAGTTGCAGTTTGATTAAGCATACTTTGATTTTATGCCCAAGATTGGTATTTCTGAGTCTTGTGGTAGATTGATTCCCAATTTTCTGAAAAACACAAAAGGTGCTGGCATGACTGAATGTTGGCATGTAGAAAAATGCAAAGAGATCCATATCTATCACCCAGCACAAATCTCAAGCCCAAGTGGGTCAAGGACCTCAACATTAATTCAGTTACACTGTACCTGATAGAAGAGAAAGTGGGAAGAAGCCATAGCCATGAACATATTGACACAGGATATTTCTTCCTGAATATAACACCAATAGCACAGACACTGAGACTGACAATTAATAAATGGGACCTCCTGAAAATAAAACCTTCTGTAAGGCAAAGGACATTGTCAATAAGACAAAAAGCAGCTTGCAGAATATGTAAAGACCTTCACCAATGCCATATCTGACAGAGGGCTGATCTCCAAAATATATAAAGAATTCAAAAAACTAAACATCAAAATACCTAATCCAATTAAAAATAGAGTACAGGATCAAACAGAGAATTCTCAACAGAAGAATCTCAAATGGTCATGATACACTTAAAGAATTATCCAGTATCCTTAAACATAAGGGGAAAGTAAATCAAAACAACTCTGAGATACCATCTTATACCTCTCAGAATGGCTACAATCAAAAAAATTAATGACAGCCTAGGTTGTAGAGGATGTGGAGTACGGAAAACACTCATCCACTGCTGGTGGGGGTATAAATGTGTACAGTCACCAGGTTAAGCTTTCTAATCCAGCTCTTTGCCTAAATGGCATTCTTAATTTGAAAAACCAAGGGAAAATATTTCAGTCCAAGGCTCACAATGCCACCCTAAAAGTCCCCTTTTCCATAGTTAGTAAAGAGGTATGGCCTTCAAGGATTACAGACACAACAAATCTTTTTGTAGTTTCATAAATCATAACGTTCCAATTAAATAATATCATTATCTTTGTGTGTGTAAAATCTTTATAATAGTGAAAATAACTTTTCCAAGATATATTTTGTCATTTATGTCTTCCAAGTAAGAAAACTGAAGAAGGTCACTGAAAAGAAATCCCACACTACTTTGGAATTGAGAAAATAGAGGGTTATTTATTTAAGGGTAAACTCACAGATCACAATCCTCTGTTGGAACGGAGAAAAGCAACCCAATTCTGCAGCCATTTTCTGGCCAGACACATGTTTTACATCAGTATAATAGTATAAGAGGCCATGCCCAATTGGGCAGGCAACTTAAAGGCTACTAGTGGTAAGAATTCCTACAGCAGAAAACAGTACCCTCAGATTTTCTGTAATAAGAAATGTTTCTAATGGATAGATGTTCAACTAGAGTGTTTATTCTGGGGCTATTCTATCAAATTATCAATTAGTAAGATACGAAAGGGAATACATTCCTGTGAGTCACAAGATGATTGCTTCAGGTGATTTAGGGTAAACCATGCCTCATAGTTCTAGTTGAAAATATTTGGAATTATTCTGCAGTGTTGAACTCTACTATATCTTTCTTTTTCACACAGGTCAGACATGCAGTTCTGTTAGCTCAAACACCACCCACCTCCTGCTATAGCACAACTCCTTGTTTTATGTGTAGTTATTTTCATCAGATAATTCCTTATATGTATAACATTATTTCAGCATTTACTTCTAAAAGACACCAAACCTACAGCAGAAATACCAAGCAAGCAGAGGATAATGTGGTTTTAGACTAGTTAATTCACTGTGCTCTCAGTATAGAGAACAGCTAAAACAGACAGAGTTAGTACCCTAAAGACAATAACAAAGCCTTCAGGTATATCAGTTATAGTTCATAAAAAAATGTCCTAATGGAAAGGAATGCAAAGCTTGAGAAGAATCCTGTTGGGGGTAATAATGTAGGTATTTAGAAAAGTAGGGGAAACAATTATATAATTTTACTCTAATTGACTATTGATAATTTGTATTCATGACTCACAGAAAGAAAAAATGAGAACTTCCAATAAGTTTGCATATATATGTATATAATCAAAATTTATGTGTGTAAATGACACTGGAAAGCTGAAAGAGATACAGACATATTTGAATCTAATATCTGTTCTAAAATCACGTGTCCAATTATGATAATTTTTAGAATCTGAGAAACAGGTGATAAAGACATCTTGATGAGTGAATCTGGGGATATTTGTTCAGTTGACTGAGTATAGAGTGACCACTGGAATTAACAGAAATTTCCGAGTTATTTTATTGTAAAAGCTAGCATTTCTAATGCACTAGAAAAAAAACTTCAAAAAGATCTTCCCAAAAAGGTAACAGGTGTACTACTCAAAAACTTTCTTAGAACATCCACTAATGACATTATAAATGCTTAGATAAGAGAAGGCTCAACACCACTGATTTTGGTATAATTCATTCTATGAGCCTGAGTCAATGGAATGCCTGGTGATCTTAGAGCTGGCCTCTTTTTCATGTATGAGTTGTTTAGACCAGGAAGCAGAAGAGACTATTTACTATATGAATGACAAGGTAAAATGGATACTCAAAAAACTTAATCTATATGAAATTTTGGTGAAGGCTAATAGAACATGGCTATATGTTTGATATACACAATGATTGAACACATGTTCTGAAATATTGGATATAAAACCAAGGGCCAAAATGACGAAGGAATTTACTAGTTATTCTAATTTTTCAAACTGATCTAGATTTTATATTTTGACGCCATTAGTTGAAGGCGTTGCCATTTTTAGAAATCTGGAGATTTGCATAATGTGGTGTGATGCCTTCTCTTTGTTATTTATTGGTTTGAATGAATTTTTAGAAAGGAGAATACATGGGTGATCCAAGTACTGTGGAAAGTGGCATTAACATTGATAAGTAGTAACCTAACACATCGTCAGGAACCATTTAAGAGTCGAGAACTAAGGATGGCCTCTGGATAATAAAATAAGTTATAGTTAAAATATGAAACAGAGTTGCTGTATCGGGTCAAAAGACCCATCTCCTGTATACTTAAATTCTATCTAATTATGATACTTAAACATTGATATATTAGTGAGATTTGAAGACACAGCTTCTGATATTACTAGGAGTCACAGTCTCACAGAAAATCTCCTGATCATGGATATCTTATAATCTCTCCACTGCATCTTCCCCAGTGTCCCTGGAGTCATAAGTGTGGGACTATTTTATAAGAAGTATTCATTGCGGTTGGACTTTACAGCTCTGTGTTTTGATTTATTGTGGTTTATTACAGTGGTCTCCATCTGTTTCAAAGAGAAGTGTCCTTAATGAGGGGTGAAGACAAGAACAATTTATATTTAAAAATAAATATCCATATAAATAAATGTGTGCATTAATGGTGGAAGAAGAGGCATTCATTTGAAAGAGAGTATAGATGAATATTGTGTGATATTTTTATTCTTTTGGCCTTTGGGGGACCCACCATCGAGCTGTCAAATAAATCACACATGGAGGCTTAATCTTAGTTATGAATGTCCAGACTTAGCTTGGCTTGTTTCTTATCAACTTTTCTTGACTCAAATTATCATGGCTACCCTTTGCCTCTGGGCTCTTGTCTTTCTCTATTTCTGTATACCTTTCTTCCCTTCTTACTCTGTGACTGTCCAGGTGGCCAGGTGACTGGCTCCTGATGTCCTCCTCTCCTTATTCTCTTGATGCTCCTCATTCTCATTTCTCCTTCTATTTATACCCTCTGTTGCCAGCCCCACCTTTTCTTGCTCCTGCCTTGCTGTTGACCATTCATCTCTTTATTAGAACTATCAGGTGTTTTAGACAGGTACAGTAACACAGCTTCATGGAGTTAACCAAATGCAGCATAAATAAAAGTCACACACCTGAAAATAATATTTCCCAACAGATGTATTTAAAGGAGGTTTGGAGGAAGGAAAAAAGGAGGGAAAATGAATTACAATACAATCTCAGAAATTAAATTTTCTTAAAGTTGAAATAATTATCTCAAATATATTATTGATCAGTAAGGAAAAACTTGTCACAATAGGAAAGCCAAATTGAAATTCTACTTAAACATCAAATCCAAACTGGTATTGTAACCCAAGGGACATGGAAAGCATTGTTGCTGTTGTTAAAGTCACTAAGAAGCTCTCATATAACACTTTATATTCTATCTCTATCTAACACAGCCATCCCTGCCTGTGTGGCATCTCTATGTCCTAGAGGAAGATTGAAGATAGACTTAACTAATTACATGTTTCAAAACAGACTTTCTTGGGCCTGACGTGATAAACAAAGTTGTTTGGAAAGACTACTAAGTATGCCCCACTTTTTAAAAAAGAAACTTAGATTAAGAGGAAATATGTTAAATTCTATATCTGATCAAAGATACATTTGAAATAATAGAGAGTAATTTAAATACTAGTAACAAGAAAATAAGGAAGAAGTGAATTATTTAATGGACATTTAAGAAAAAAATATAAGACATTACAACAAGCTGAAAAAACTGGGGGTGAAATAAAGAGACAACCATTTTCTGGGGAAACAGGCAAGCATTAATTGCAAAGTATATAAGCAAAACCTTCAAGTTAATGGAAGCAACTAACTTTGGTCGGTACCCATGGTTTCATGAGTGTGTGTCTCTGTTGAAGAGTCCAACCCCATCAAAGGATTTATCAATTTTTAGATTTGTAATTCAGACAGTTGTAAACATTTAGAGATAGCATATACTCAGAAGAAGAGGATCTTTGGGACATGACCTTGGGAACCATACCTGGTCTTCAGTTCTCTTTCCCTTCTTTGGGCTGTGTGCTTAGCTGATTTGCTTCACTCTGTGACAGGCCTGTGACAATGCAGCTAACTGAAACCACTGGACCCAATGATAGAAAGCTGACTAATACATACACCCTCTGGAAAGAGTTCTCTCATATTGAGGGTAGTCTGATGTGTGCAAAATCACAGGCAAAAGGCTCATATTCTTCTGCTGCTAGTCTATTTAGTTTCAACATAAATCTTCAAAGGAAAATGTGTTTCTACTCCTCTAGAGTCCTGTTGAGTGAGTAAAATTGGGGTTAAGAAGAAAAATGTCATTCTGCACAGAATTATTTTGTGGTTCCTAAATCCCTAGGTGCAAAAGAGAATTCATTAACATAAATTACCATATATAAGGCCACTTACTGAACAAATGTAAGCAGGCTTGTTGCACCTGAAACTAATACCATTAAACACATCAGTTCACTAAATTAAACAAATAGTTTAATTTTTACTCAGGTAAAAAAGGGGAAGAGCCATGAAGAAATGTTTACATTTGTGGAGAAAAGGCATTTGCTCAGTCAGAAGGAAGTGCTTAGGTCTACATAGCAATACGGACTTTTGACATTTCATGAGTTTGAGACTTAAAGCCTGTAAAATTCAAGGTAGAGAATTTAGTCTACATCTTAAATTGTTTAGAATTCTGTAACTCTATAAGCCCCACCCAAGAAAGGCTGGATACTGATTAAACTCAAAGGGAGAAGGCTGGTCAACTTACATGTACCAATCATTTCAAGCGTGCTGTTTCTAAAATAATGTATTTAAAAATACAAGGAACTTGCATATCACAGATGTTTCAAATGTAAGTCATCTGTACTTAAACAATAGAGCTCTACAAGGTAGTGGCTAGAGGAGACATTCACTATTCTATCAAAGGAGAGGTAATTAAATCCATGACATCTGTGCAGAGGAAGAGACCTCACAGTTTAGATTTAACTTCAAAGCTGTTGTCTTTTTGCCAAAAGTAAAGCGTGATTAAAAAAAAACAAAAACAAAAAACCCTTCCTACCATACAGCTTAGCTCAGCAGGAGACAACTCCTTATCTCAGAGGAGAAAAATAAGACAGGAGGACAGAAGCCATAATTTTATAGACATCACACTTGGGATCAAGGTAAATCTTAGACTGATCCAGATGAGCATGTAAATATTATAAACTTGTAGTGATTATTTCCATTGATGCTGTGAATCCCTGCCACTGATGAAATCACATGGAATCGAGGAAGTTCAAGCATGAATTAATAGTAATAAAGAGAAAGATTTCATTGACCTAGAACAGGCTGGTCAGAGAGGCAACTGTAGTAACAATAAAAAACCCCAAACGTAACAAGGACACACAAAGTGATACCTGACAAAATGCTACGTAGCAAATAAAAATTTTCTTCCTCTGTGTATTATAGAGAGGAAAACTATTATCCAAATCTCACCAGGAGTATTAATTCTATTTCACTTTATATATACATCTATTAATTTTTGATACTTTTCACTCTATGGTGCAGTTCAATTCTTTTTTTTTAATATTTATTTATTTATTATATATACAATATTCTGTCTGTGTGTGTATGCCTGTAGGCCAGAAGAGGGCACCAGACCTTACTGCAGATGGTTGTGAGCCACCATGTGGTTGCCGGGAATTGAACTCAGGACCTTTGGAAGAGCAGGCAATGCTCTTAACCACTGAGCCATCTCTCCAGCCCCTGCAGTTCAATTCTTATTGTTTACTTTCTGTTTTCCTGAAAATGACCAAATTAGAGCCGTACAAACTACTATCAACAATTGGTTCTGTAAAAGGCTCCTGGTAAGTAACATTTGATATTCTCGTGCCAACATGAGAAAAGAGGGAAGGTGAAATCTTACCAGTACTGTGGTAAGTGGCATACACTTTGTGAGCTGTGAATGATATGGGTGCAAAGTGTTATTATGAAGAGATTGAATCTTGTCTTAAAATATTACTATTTCTTGAATTCAGTTATTTCTCTTCTTTCATTACAAGTATTTGTATATATTTATTTCTCCTTATAAAAAAAGACTGATTATATATATATATATATATAAACATGCATGACAAACAGTGGGGATTTAAAAAGCACATGTGTGGAAACAAAAAAAAATTGACTTAGGGCAAGAAAGAATGGGTTCCCACTATACTTTTGTGATTATTCACCTTTTAATTTGTTAAATTTGTTTTAATTTGTTGTGAGCATGTTAAATAATCTAGTTATGAATTTGAGTTTCAATTGAGTCATGTGAAAAGTACTCAAGAATTTTGTTAAGAGCTGAATGATGTGCTTCCCAAGTCCAAGTGCTGGAGTCTTGAAACTCAATAACTCAAATGGCAACATTATTTGGAGAAAGAGGGTTTGAAAAGGCAGCCAAGTTAAAGTAAGTCCATTAGAGCACAGCCTAATGGATGATGACTGGCTTCTTTGCTGAAGAAAAACTTTGACACAGAGACACATTGGGAGACGTGGGAAAGAGTCATAGAGGGAGACTCGGAACTGTAAGCCAAGGACACAACCTGAGAAGAGATCAAGAAAGATAACCATGAAAACACAATGATTTCAGACTTCACACCTTGATAACTATGAACAAATGAATTATCTAATGCATAATACTTTGTGATAGAAGCTCTGTACTCTTGAAAAAGAGTGAGTTTTACATAATAAATTTTCTAACACTGTATAACTCAGCAAATTTCCTCACTTATTGGTGAAGTAGAGGTCAACAAATGTTTTACTCCTGAAAAGACACAGACATTAGTGTTTGTAGCTCATGTATTTTCTGTTGGATATTTTTAACATATATTAAATGAAAATAATGAACATTTTCAATTTGTGGGTTGCACACTAGCTTGTCTTACAGAAATTTGTGGAGCACAAAGTCCCACATCACAGTAAGTTTATAGGATCCTGTTTGGTATGCTCTAAAACATCATTCAAATAGACATTCCAAACAATAGGTCAATTCTCGTGTAAGGTTTTCAGTTCTTTTAGTAAAATGTCATTCTTCAACAAATTCCCTTTTGTTCACCACGCCCACAAGCACACAAACTATGATCAGCCTTGTACAGTGTTTCTTTACCTTTTATAAACTAATAAACTGTGTTTAGGTCCCCAATATTAGTCTCTAATTTCAAATGACATTACTGAGAAGCAAAGCAATTCTAAGCATGCTCACTGGAACATGTGAACTTAGCTATTCATCTTCCTAACCCAGAAAGGCAATGATTTACCAAATTGAGTATAAACATTGCCTTAGACATTGCCCTCGTCTAGTTACTCATATTGATTCTTCAGTGATGTCAAAACATCCTTTAGGTAAGAGATTGTGATTAATACAACCTGTAAAAGATTTTACAGACCAAAGCACCAAAGCCACATCAAGAGTATATAGTCCAATAAGCACAGACTAGGCAGTTTGCTTGCTAATCACAAAATCGAAGTTGCTGTTAAATGCCAGAATGTATGTGTTGGAGTTATAATTTCAGCCCTAGTGCTCGGTGCTGTTCTTAGGGATTGGGTTATTAGATTTATGAAATGATTAACAGCTCCCTTGTTCTTCTAAAGTGACTAACCTTTATTTTTTATGGATCCATCTCTAGACACGATAAATAAATAAATAAAAATCCACCAACCTACTGCATGCAGAAGTTTTTCAGATTTAATTCTAACCCAGCTTCATGGTGATAATGAAAACAGAGATTTATTGTTGGCATATGAGTAAACTAGCACACAGTGTTTTCAGCTAGAAGATATTTCCTCCTTTATCTATGAACATCTTGTCTTATTTCCTTCCAATTACACTTTTTTCTCTTCCATGAACAGCAAATGTGTCATTTCTATCATTCTCCTGCTGGTGGCCTTCTGGTAGATGATTGAATTACCCAATAGTTGGAAGAAACAAGCTGTTTTATGTCTTGATTGCCATGGATTTTGTGGATCCTGTTGCCTTGGGGTCTCTCTCAGGTTATTACAGATGCTAAGCTACTTCACTGAGTAATGTTCTCCTGAAGGAAATGAATGAATGAAAATTCTGGAAACATGCACTTATCCCAGGCACAAAATCACCCCCAGTGAGCTTCTTCTGGCTTTAATGAAAAACAAAAGTTGTGAGAAATAAATTCTGGGTGTTTTAAAGTAATCAGGAAAACGCCGTCATCAGATTTATACATTATCTGTCAAGCTGCAGACATGCGATCCCAATTTGAGCTTATTCCAGACAGGATGTATATACACAAATCCCACATGCTACTTTTCTGATACTGAGTAACGGCTTACCAAATATAGAGATTTTAAATAAAACACACCATTTCTGAGGATTATGCGTTTCGGTGCACTTTGGCTGGTCCTTAGTTTAGGAATTCCCAGGATTGAAACCCAGGTATAAGCCATGCTGCTCTTGCAGTGAAAATCCTCGATATTTACAAGAGGACTTCTCCCTTTTATGTTTCAACATACACAAGAGAGGATTTCTGCTCATCCTTACTTATGACCTGAGGACTGTACCTTGTTCCTTAAGGATGCTAGAGCACCATCACATGTATCTTTCCATCACCCAAGCTGGTCATTATTTCTTTCAGGCCTATGGTAGAATCTCTCATCTAGAATGCTAAGCCTGGGTCCCTAAATTTTGCACTGATCCCAAGTGCTTTTCAATATGCTAACATGTCACCTTTTGTGATTATTACTTTTCCTTGAACAGCTGACTTGGAAATGGGGGCTGTTAGGGCTATTTGTGTGGACATAATCTAAATAAAGTAGATTGTAGTGAGAAGAAAGCTTTCTCTGACTAATGAAAGAGGATGTGAGAGAAACCTGGAAGTACATGAAGACGATATCATGTGTCTTTTGTGTCTTAAGATGGATTGGGTCATGAAAATGAATGAATGAGGGACTTAAGGCATCATCAAAAGGAAGCCACATTCTCTTAGTCAGCAGAGTAAAGGAACCCAAATCTGAGCATGATGAGAACCCGAGCCACAGCCACAATGATCTTAGAAGTGGAAAACTCACAAAACAATAACAAACAAATAGTATATGTATACAAAAAAGGTAAAGTCCAATGTCTTTTCGAGGTTTATTAATTACAAGAAAGTCCTGACCGATCTGTATCCAAAGAAAAGGAATTTCTCCAATGTGCTAGGACAAGGAGGTCGGGAATACCAGAGATCATTTTGAATTCTATCAAGCTGAGACCCAGTATCTTAATTTTTCTTTTTTTTTTTTTGAAATAGATTTTGAGAAGACTAATATGAGTACCATTTTAGGAGCATAATGAGATTATGAACTGACATATTGAGAAAGACTGCAAATTACTTTATAGACACTCAGTAGCTCAAATGACAAATCTAAACAAAAGTTAATGTACATGTGATTTTTAATTTATTTTTATTTATTTATTTATTATTAAAAGCAAAATTTACATTTACTCCCCTTGTTCCTGGCCCTCCCGCTCCCCCACTACCCCACCATCCTCCCCCTGCTTCCTTAAGATGGTGCAGGATACCCTGTACTATGGGGAGCCCAAGGCCCTCCAGTAATGATTTGTGGGCTCCATTCAGTGTCGGCATTGTATGTGTTGACTGTGTAAATGTATGTAAGTCTCACAACATGCCTATGAACTATGGATTAAAAATTGATGTTTGAAAAGGATAAATAACTTGGCAGTGATCATAAATCAACTCATTTATATCATAAAAATTAAAGGTTCATCTATATATCATATATAAAGTGCTTTAGTATAAGAAAGATAGCCTGGCGGTGGTGGCGCACGCTTTTAATCCCAGCACTCGGGAGGCAGAGGCAGGTGAATCTTGGTGAGTCCGTGACCAGCCTGGTCTACAAGAGCTAGTTCCAGCACAGGCTCCAAAGCCACAGAGAAACCCTGTCTCAAAAAAAACAAAAAAAACAAAAAAAAGAAAAGAAAAGAAAAAGAAAGACACACATACACACATACACACACACACACACACACACACACACACACACACAGAGACTTTAACTGAGCAGCGCTGGCTACCAAAAGTTTATGAGAATCAGCACAGTCTTTGACCCTAGTGCCACAGAAACAACTATTCCTGCAAGGCATTTCTTTTCAGATTTTTTCAGCCATATGCTGCTTTCCTGGTCACTTAAAGGTGACTGATGGTAGAGACATTGCATTCCTTAAAAATCTTCAATTGCCAAAATGAATCCCAAATCCAAATCTACCTTTTAAATCCCAAATCTTTCACTATTAAATCAAGATCTTACATGTTTTCCAATCATAGATACTCTATATTCCCAATTTTACTGAATTTTTACATCGTATCTAGGAAGTCTATTGTTCCAATCAAAACTGTCCGTGTCTTAATCTTTGAAACCTTTGAAACCTCTTATAACTATCTAAAACTTTCTTCTCTGTTGGTGTTGCCTTTTCTCTTGTGTCTACCTGTTTCAGATATAATGAAATTAATGAGTCAGTCTCTATTTTGTTCTTATAACCATCTCTATGAACTGTCATATTCTACTTTAGCTGAATTTTCCCAGAAAATGGAGACTGAAGGAAAAAGCTCTAAGTCTCATTGAGAAACCCTGTCTCAAAACCACATTGTACACTTCCTGAGAAACACTCAAGATGATCTACGGCCTTCACACATGTATGTGTGTCTACACATGAGTACACACTTACCTACATTTGAAATATGCTAGAACGCCTCAATTCTCTTAAATTCAGTGTAACCAAAGCTGCATTATCTACTCATACCCTAATTCTATCCCTTTTCCTGATTCTTCATTGAGCTCATTTTCAGTTATTAATTGAATCATCTATCTTATCAACCTAAAATACTATAGTATCTATAGTTATTCTATCCTATCATCCAGT
>JAQHUG010000213.1:2915910-2918410 GCA_028555095.1 Dicrostonyx torquatus | reverse complement strand
TTTGCTCATTCATTTATTTTTAAAAATAATAAAATTAAACAAAGGCTACCACATCAAAGTTGGACAAGACAAACCACCAGAAGGAAAAGAGCCCAAGAGAAGACACAAGAATCTGAGACCTACTAGTTCACATGCTTAGAAATCCCATAAGGAACTGAAAGCAATAATAAATATACAAACAACCCAGTGAAAATCTGTGCAGGCCTGCCTATCTCTCTCTTTCTCCGTATATATATCCTTTTCTCCCTCCTCTCAATATATACTCCTTTCTTTCCTTTTATTTCAGTATAAGAACAAGGTAACATAAAATATTTGCTTATTATGAATATCAGTCCTTGACTCTGTCATTGGGCCTCCATTTCAATTCCCAAGTACTTAGCCTGAGTACTGTAAACACAACGCAATACTTAACACTGGTTGTGTGCCAGGCTCTGTTGTGTATGTCCTTCCATAGACATCATAACCTTTTCCTCACCAATCACTATGACAAAGGGCTAGTTTCTACACCCCACTTCCTCCTGAGATAGCATTAGAGTGAAGACAAGAGTGTTTCAGTTCTGTTTTTCCAGTTGCATACTCACTTCATTAATAGACACACAAGCCCTTTGTCCTACAGAACAGCTCACCGAACTCTCAACACTCAAAAGCTTTCCTAGGCTAAAATTCTGAAGTCCTTCCACAGTCTTCTCCAAAACAACATAATTGTGTCTATCACAACAATAACCCACAACTCTGGTACCAGCCTCTGTCTTAGGGTTTCTATTTCTATGATGAAACACCATAACAAAGCAACTTCGGTAGGAAAGGCTTTATCTGGCTTATTCTTCCTCATCTATGGAAGTTAGGACAGAAACTCTCACATGACAGGAACCTGAAGACAGAAGCTAATGTAGAAACAATAGAGGGGTGTTGCTTAGTGACTTGCTTATCACGGCTTGCTCAGTTTGCTTTCTTTAAAACCCAGGACCAACAGCTGAGAGCATATCACCTGCAATGATTTGGATTCTGTCTCATCAACGACTAATTAAGAAAATGTCTTACAAACTTGAATACAGACCAACTTTATGGGAACATTTTCTCCACATGACTTCTTCCTATCTAATGACCCTAGCTTGTGTCAAGTTGGCATAAAACTAATCATCATACCCTTGAGATATTGTTTGCTGCTCCTGATCTTAATAAGTAGCCTACATATTTTACTAAAATATCTTTCACCATTTCATCTCATATAGCTCAAAGAATGGGAATTAACTTGCATCATGCTATTATAATATAGATAACACAAAGAGTTTTAACGAATGAGATCTATTTACTATAATAGACAAACATTCAGCCTTCATTATCTTTAGAACTACAGAAGGCAAACAAGCCCCTTAGGTTGTATTATTACATTGCAATGCTAATTTTCTTGTAATAATGGCAATAAACTCTCAAAATTATGAAGTGCATAGAGTTATGTTTCATTGAATCTGTTATGCTGTCTGAGCATTGATAACACAATTCATAGTTAATTATGTACTTCAGCTTTTATTTTTCTCTATTTTGAAAAATCATACATGTGTTCATAATCTTATATAAGTAACCAAAAAGTACTTTTGGCATTTTATGCAACAGCTATCATTTTCACCCACTACGTACTCAAGAATATATCTAAAACTGTGTGACACCAGACAGACATCTATATGTATGAGCAGTGGTTTAAATGTATTTGTACTTTACACTGTGTGATCACAATATTTCTTTTTCTTTCTTTCTTTTTCTTTTTTGTTTTTGTTTTTTGTTTGTTTGTTTGTTTGTTTGTTTTGAGACAGAGCTTCTCTGTGTAGCTTTGGTGCCTGTACTAGAACTAGCTCTTGTAGACTGGTCTGACCTTGAACTCAAAAACATCCTCTTGTCTCTGCCTCCAGAGTGCTGGGATTAAAATTATGCACCACTACGACCTGTTGTATTAAGGCGGAGAGGACTGTGTCTCGCTGCAGCTAGCTCCCAGCTGCTGGCCTGCTTTTGGCCCTGGCTTATACCTGGAATAATCACATGACAATTATATTCATTTAAATACTGCCTTGCCCATTATCACTAGCCTCTTCTTGGCTAACTCTCACCTCTTATTTCAACCCATTTTAATAGTCTGAAAGTCACCACGAGGTAGGGGGCTTACTGGGAAGATTCAGCATGCCTGACCCTGGCGCTTTCAAGGCAGGCTCTCTCCCTGACTAGTCTTCTTCCCAACATACTGTTCTCTTTTCCCCACCTACCTAAGTCCAGCCCTATCAAAAGGCCCAGGCAGATTTCTTTATTAACCAATGAAAGTAACACAAAATATAGAAGACCCCTCCTACACCAACCACCCAGCAATAACAATATTTCTTTTTTTTCCTTTTTTTTATTGTTAAAAGAAAAATTTACATTTACTCCCTTTGTTCCCGGCCCTCCCGCTCCCCCACTACCCCACCGCCCTCCCGCTGCTTCCTTAAGGATGGAGCAGGATACCATGCCCTAT
>JAQHUG010000213.1:2870301-2885602 GCA_028555095.1 Dicrostonyx torquatus | reverse complement strand
GCTTCATTAATAATTTTTTAACTGACTTAATTTCTTTATAACTATTAAAAACTTAAAAATTGCTCTATCAAGGGTCATAATAACATTGATTTCAAACTGCATTTATGTATTGTGAGACAAAGTCTTTAATGAATTAAGTCAAAACAGAACTCTTTAGATTGTCAAGATCACTTATAAAAGGATCTACCTGAGTAAATTGGGAGCCTGGGGACCTTAGGAGAGGGTTGAAGGGGGGGGGAGGCAGGGAGGGAAGCAGAGGAAAAATGTAGAACTCAATAAGAATCAATAAAAAAAAAGAATGTAATAAAGAAGCTAATTAATATTCTCCATTTAGCTTGTAACCCAAAGGAACAGTTCACTGCTCTCCTAAACTCATCATTAGTATATTCTTAGGTAAATAAAAAATATTTCCACTGTTAGTCATGTAACCAAGTAAGATTTGTTCCTTCATTTCCAAAACTTGTGGTTTGTTTTATACTGATTATGTAGTACAGGAATTGAAGATTAGCAAGGTCCGAACAACATAATTAAAGTTAATTAATCAGACCAGAACCTGATTGATTCTTCAGAAAATATGACTGTTACAAATACGTCAAAACACTGTTTACTTGATCCATTTCTATTATCAAAAATTTGACTACAAGCCCTGAGTAACTTGTTCAGTTTTAACATGTAACTCTTCTGAGACATTATTAGATAAATTAAAAACTTATACCACTTACTAACAACAGTTAAGCAAATATTCCTAAGCTCTTAAAATAAAGGAATGAAACAAGGCCTTTATGATATTCATGAAGTCCATTGTCACAGTTATTTGGAGATAACAAAACCTCACATAGCTCCAATTTAAGGACTACAATATGATACTACAAATATTTGAATTCTGAAATATTTGGTAGGCCAAATACAAAGAGCAAATCTTAAAATGTAACAAAACTTTTGAAAGTTTTAATAAGAAATTTCCCATATTTTAATGGTACCAGTGAAATTTGCACAGATCAGTAATGAAATATTTCTAAATGATTTCTCAATGCATGGACAATTTGCATATGGAAATCTTTGTACTAAATGAATAAAGTTTTCAAAACAAAATTTATTAATGAGTATTAGGAATGAAAATTCAGACATGTGATATCAATCAGTAGGAGACTGATGATCTAGCATGCCAAGAACCCAGGTCCAATTCCTATCAAAGCATTAACAAGAGAAAATAATAAAAATGTAAACTCCCTCAATAGGTTTATAAGAATACATACTTCAAAATTCTAAAGTATGCAAAACCAAACTGATATCAGCATTTAAACTATTTTTTCAGATGGTCAGCTTTGATTCAGTGGCCATAATAGTGAAAAAATACCTTACTCTCTACATTATTCTTTGTATCTCTTTGCTCATCAGTTATAAAAGTATATAGCTTACATCATTTGTAAGATAGCTATAATCTTCCAAAAAAACTACCCCTGTGGGCTTCTGCTGTGTTATCCTTATTTGGAGGAAATGTATTCTTTGAAACGAAGGCTCATTCACTTAATGGTCAGACAATTTTCCTTCTGGAAATTCCACTTAGATATAAGAGGGGCAAAGCAGCAACACCAAGACACCATGTCTTGGGACATTCTTGAAAGCATGTTCCAAAGGATTTTAACAAAAATCAAAGATTATCTTTTTTCACTGATTTGATGATCCTGACTTGGTAAATTTAGGAAAAGAAGATAAATGCGACATAGCTTATTATTTTAGATAATTTTATTATTTTAGTAAAGCTTATTACTTAGAAAATTTTATAAAGGAGTTTTTAAATTTATGGCATTAAAATCATTTTTACTATAAATATACACCTGTGATGTATATTATAATAGTAGAGATAAAAGCACACAAAAGCATAGTAAAGGTATGTCAGTTAAAGCAATACATGCCTGAGAAGCTATCCTTGATTCTAAACCAAGCTTGTAATTAAAACAAGTCATACCTGTAGTTTTTAATAGAGAAGTAGTTGCATATTTTCAAAGCCAATTAGAAAGGAAAGCTCTGTAGCTTTTGTGATTTTCCTGTTCTAGGTTGAAGTTGGTACACTTAGTTATTTAGGACTACCCAGATGCACAGAAGCACTCCACTGAAAGACATGCATGTGAAACTCTGGTCTCCAGACTACTTCCTTAAGTCTGTGCCTGGCATTAATCTTAATGTACAATAGTTACATTTCTTGGTTGCTAACTGCTGACACAAGGTACTCAAAGACATCTGACATTATTCACACTGCACAATTCAGTGAAATTCTATAACCCCTGATGGAATAAAATCTATATCAAGTTATGGATTCACACATAGTGCCTGACTTCTTAAAATCTAATTTTCAGGAAATGAAACTCCTACATGATGTTAAGTTTCTTCATACAGGAACATGGGTTGCTCTTCACTCTATCATAATATTATACTTTTGTTACATTTAAAATATATTTCTCTTCAGTCTTGTAGTCTTCTCCAGAGAGTTATTTTGAATTTTTTAGACACGTATTTGATTAGACTTTGGTTCAGTTTTCATTTACAGGTATTTTTATTTAATTCCAAAGAAACTATTGTTGTTTATTTTAATAAAAAGCATCTTCCAAATATTACCTTAACAGTTTCAGTGGCTTTATTTACATATATAGTAGTATGATACACATCATATATTTAAAGTATACATTTAAAAATATTTATCTTGCATGCATAAATAAGTAATTATTGGAGACACTATCCTCCCATGAAAGTTTCTCGTACCATTTGACATTTCATTTTCTTACTTTCTTCTCTGACACCACTTCCATTTCCATTTGGTTCCTGTTATGATTTTGTAATTAGAAATGAATTTACATTTTCTAGAGTGTTATGTACCTGAGAAAACACAAGTTGTGCTCCTCTAGTCTTGGCTCCCCTCAGTCCATTAATGTTCTCTCAATCTGTTCAGGGATTTGTATTCTGTATTTAATATTATAAATATAGTACATCCAAAGTAACAAAAAACTGTGCAGCATTCCTTGTTGTAAATAGAGGAGAGGTGTGGGTTATGTTCCCCAGCCGCCAGCTGCTGGCCCGCTCAGCCTCTGGTTGCTTGCTTATGCCCGAAATAACCACATGAGAACGGCATTCATTCAAACTCTGCCTGGCCCATTATCTCTAGCCTCTTCTTGGCTAGCCCTCACCTCATAAACTAACCCATTATAAAAGTCTGTAAGCCACCACGTGGAGACTTACCGGAAAGGTCTAACCTGCACCCATCTGCGACGGGAGCCTCATGGTGACTGACTCACTTCCTTTCTTCTCCTCAGAACTTCCGTTCTGTCTACTCTGCCCACCTAAGGGCTGACCTATCTTATAAGCCAGGCAGCTCTTTATTCAACCAATAAGAGTAATACAAAATACAGGAGAACACTCCCACTTCAATGCATTTGATCCTCTACAAAGGCAGAGGAGGGAAACACACATGGTTACCTAGTTTCTAGTAACAGTGCTCTCTTAGATCCAAATCCCAGCAGAGAGTCTTACCTTTCCCTATACCATTAAGCTATCAGAAATTGGAAAATTCAGGAAAACATTGGAGCAAACACATTCAGCAAGAAATGAAACATGTTGAGCACTTCAAGCAATTGTGAATTCTTTTTTCCATATTACAAGGTGAAACATCTTTCCTCACACTGTTCACTATCAATCTAACATAAGAAGCATAGATGAATTCTACCACAAAGTATCTCCAAAGTTTGTAAGTCAAGACTTGGACATGAGCTTCAGAATAATAAAGACAAATAACAGACCTAAACTTGGGTCACTGCTTCTCTACAATCTTAACACTCTCAGAGAACTCAGTTCTTGAAATACTAAGTCACATTAATTGAGCTCTTATTTCTAAAATTTGATTCCAATAGAAATTAATGGTCATATCAACAAATCATCCTAAAAATAAAGAAAATGTATGTAAAATGTATAAAAAAGGAGGGTCACATAAAGTGATCATAACTATCTAAGATATCTGAGACTAAGTTTTTTGCTTATTTTGTTCTCTTTTGTTTTTGTTAATCATTTATAGAATCTTTTTGTTTTGTTTTTATTATTATTATAATGAAAGCAATTAGCAAGACAATTATAACATTAACAGATTTTTCAACTGTGCAGTATAGGTTTCCTTAACTTTAGGCAAATGCTATACTGCAAATCTTCAGAATGTATACATATTCTATAATAATCAATAAGCAGGTCTAGTTCCAGCTTTCCACTAGATTTTGTAAGTCACCATTTTATGCTCTATTGATATTTTGTTTATTCCAAATGTGTCATACAATTAGATTCATGAAATATTTTTAACAATGAAGACTATTTAAATACTGTTAAATTCATTTTCAATTAAAATGAACTCTGCCATATGAATCATGCATTTTTTAAATTAACTCTTCTTATCATTTCAATTTTTGAAAGATTAAAATGCATAAACTTATACTTCTATTTGAGAGATTTATATGTGTGCTATTAGGAGACCAATGCTTCAATAGATTCCTAAGAGAATAAATGCATTTCATGTATTTGGTATACTGACAACACTAAGTTGTTGGAAGTAGATTCATGTTGATCTACTTTAAAGAATGCTATTGAAAGTGAAGGAATCCTTTTCATGGCTAAGGGTAAGAAAGAACATATATTCCAGCTTCAATTTCATAGTAACCAAAAGTCTAGATAATTTACCATTTTTTTTGTACTAACTCTAGGGATGTTGAAAAATGGCTCTTTGAAGGATATATTTAAATAGTCCTGAAAAGTGAAGAAAACTAGTTTCTTACCACATTTCCAAAGTGTGTGTGTGTGTTATAGACAGGGAGATCATTATAAGACCAACTTTTAGTGAGGAACCTGGTAGACATCTGCAGCAAACATGACCTAAAGAGAACATCCAATAGACTGCTCTTTCAGGATCAGTTAACAGCTTCCTTTTTTCAAGCATTTTTCCCCCAGGAAGTACATAATGAGAGACTGGGCAATATGACTATTGTAAAATTCCAACCCACTGGGAACTTGCTCAGAACACTGTGATGGGAACTGTTTGCTCTAAAGATTTCCAATTAGTCAAGTTTTATTGTCCAGTCAATCCACCTCAATTTGTCTCATACTCTATTTCCTTCCATAATTCTTAGTTCAGTTCCTAATGAAAATATGAACTCAACTCGTTTTCTATACAAGAACTTTTCACAGAAAATGAAACCAACAAATATTTCACAAAATATGAAGGTGTTAACAAGGAAGAAAATGAAAAGAATGAGAAACAGAGACAGAGAGATGGTAGAAAGATACTAACAAAAATTTTAATTAATGTGTTGATTAATAGTAAAGAAATTTTTTAAGATCATCTTTTATCACAAAATCTTTCTGGCTATAGAACAGAGGATTTAAATTATTCTACTTGCTCCTATTGAGAAAGGAAATCAAAAGCAATAAATTTAAGTGGTTTCAGACTGAATAATTTTAGCTATGGGTGTGGAAAAACTGCCTGCAAATTTGAAGTACAGTTGCCTTAAATTTAAAGTCCACTATAAAATATCATTCAAACAAAGAAGTGAGAATAAAAATAGGTTTAATAATCTGTAAGGTGGATGTATATTTATATTTAATTAACATAATAACTGATATCTATCATATCTTCATGATTACAATAGTTCTCTCAATCAAATTATTCCTTATATTTTTATTTTATTGTGAGAAGAAAGGTTAACATGTAATTTGCCTTTTAACAAATTTTAAGTATGTAATATCTGATTATTACATTTAGATACAATGCTACATAGCATGTCTGTAGAGCCTATTCATCTAATTTAAGGAAAATTCTATATTCTATCATTATTTCCTCTTGCTGTCTTTCCTCTAGCCTCTGCCAGATTCTACCCACTGTACTTATCTGATCAATGGTTTTCAGCATTTTAGATACTGGATATAAGTAGACCCATTCAGACTGTTTGTAGGAAAAGTTCTTTTGCATTGTTTGATGTCTGTTTATGTTTGACTTATGTCCTTCCTTGTAATGTCCCAGAGCTCACACTGCTGTAGCCCATAACTAAGCTCGCTGCTCTCTTATGGGTGAATCAAGTTAGAACCATATAGCATATTCTCGTTATTCTTTCATTTGATATGGGGTGTTTGGGTTGTCTTGGTTCTTGGCTATTGTGAAAAGTTTTCTGAGGACTTGTTTATCTTTACACTCCAGTTCAATTTTGATGCAATTCTATTCTAGGGGTTTAGTTTGAGTACTTTTAGATAAACAGATTTTTGTTAAAGATGAGGCAGTTGTGTTAGGCTTTTTTGAGGAGCCTCCATTCTGTTTTCCATAGGGGCTGGATCATTTGTGTTTTTATAATAGATACGCTGACAGGAGTGAGGTGATAGCTCACTGTAATTTTGATTTACATTTCCCTGATGATGAGTCAAAGCATCCAGCTCTTCATTTATCTGTTTGCCTTTGTGTGCCTTCTCTAGAGAAATATCCATTCAAGTTCGTAGTCTTTCCCAGCAGATTATCCTATTTTCTTATTGAACTGCAAGAATTCCAGAAGCTACTAAAGTATGTACCCAAGAAATAGATTACTTAGAAGAAAGATAAAGGAAAATTCTAGTGTGCCTGTTTAGGGTTTCTCTTTTAAATCTGATGGTCAGAACTATTCAGACATCTTGGATTTGTAAATAAATGGGTAGGGGATCATCGGGTGCAAAAATATCTCTGTAAACCTAGACAATATCATATTGTGAAAACAAAAGTACAGTTAGGTGACTATGAGTTTGTTTCTTTTTAATAACTAATACAAACTTAATTACTTCTTTAAACTTAATATATTTTGTTCCTTTTATTCTGATACAAAGTTGCAGAACTTCAGTAGGAATATGTTAAACTTGCCCAAATGGTTACATATGCAGTACAAACCAACTTTAATAAAATCTTAACCAAACAGATACAAATATTTAAGATCATGTGTTCTGAATAACGAGAGTAGAATGGGACTTATCTCTTCTTTTGATCTTTTCTTATTTCAATCATCTAAACTTGACTTTAATGCTATAAATTCATATGATATAATTACTTACAAAATTACAAGACTTTTATGTGGATGTTAAACATGTGTTTGACTCTAATAACACAAACAAAAAATTGAAAAGATTTTCAGTACAAACTTTATGGTCCATGATCAAGATTATGAGAAATTTTCAAAATAATCTGATTCAAAGTCTCACTTTTTTATAAAGTTGCATTGAGGCCATATCATCACTGTCTCTAGAGGCTTACCAAATGACTCATTTTTGAGAGAAAGAAATTTAATATTGATAGGATTCTTATGAAAAGGAATTATGTCCTTGATTAACTCTAAATTCAGTCACTCAAAAACCATCTACTGAGGTCCAAAAATATTCTAGACATAATGACCATGGAAAAATAGTTACTTTAACAACAAGAATAGAAAGATATCAAAGAGTTGAAATGACAGAAATAAATAGGTGTGTGACTTCAAACTCTGATATACTAAAGTTTATATGGTTTAGAAGTAATGGGAAATTGAATTTCTACCTATGAAATTACAAAAAAAAAACTCAGTATGGAAGGTATCTGAAAACTTTTCCTGTTCCTATAAACTCTTATTTGATGGTTATAACTTTTAAATATGAGCATCAAAAATAGGTGACAAGAAATGTATCACCAAACATAAGTAAAAAACAAACTTGAGACTGCAGATAGAATGTTTAGAAGCAAAGATAAGTTGATGTTTGTGAACAAATTGTGCCTGGAAAAATAAAACATTTTAAGTTATGGTAATATTCACAGGAAGAACAAAGAGGTCATCTGCACTGTATCTGACAAGACATTATAAACTCCAAAGTTTCTACCAAATGTAATTCTGAAAATTCCATTTTACTTCTCAACTCTCTGACTGGGAGAATAATTTTTAGCCTGAAGAAGATGGAATAAATATTGGTTAAAAAAGCAATTGAACCTGAAGATATGTAAAGAGATGGTGAGATAGCATTTAGCTTCTCTAAATGCTTTCAGGTCTACAGGCCTCCCAAGATTGCATACCAGACGGTGGGAAAAACTTGCTGATGAGATAGTGAACTACAAAATGGAAATTCTTATCTTCTAGCCACTGGAGAAAATAGGAGATGTGACCAGGAATTCAGTTAGAGACATTTTCAAAATGAAAGGAGACGGCTGTATCTTGGAATAATTTTTTGTTATAATGTGTGTGCACCTTCTCACTACTCTAAGTCATTAACGAAGCTATTAGTATATCCTTGCCTATGGGGCAGTGGCAAGTCCAAAAAATCTTAAGATTAATGGTTCCTCCAATCTTTTATATAAAAACTGTGCTGTTTAAACAGGAGATGTTATATTGAAGGTACACTCAAAGTTCATAAAGCATTACAAAGATCATTCTACAATTCCTAGCCTTGCAGGCAGAAAACAGAGCAATACATGTACAGCAGGCAATGAAACTAATTTAATCTAATAAATTATAAATAGTATCAATATATGTATTGATATATTCAATATATTGAACTAACCAAGGCAGTTCAAAACCAAAACTATCAATCTAAGTCTCTCCTACTACAGAAATGACCGAATGATTGTATGACAAAAGTTCATTTTCCTGAATATGTGGGAAAAGACTAACCACCTTTGGTAACAGGCACCAGAATTATGTAGATTAATAATAGAACTTTTGAGTTAAGTTTCCAGTATTTTGTAACATCGCAAGATAGTTTGAATTGATTGGCCTGCATTCAAATAGTAGTTGCTATAATTAAAATGTTTAAAGAGTGATGAAGTCTTCATATATAGGAATGTTCTTAGCTGGATATTTTCACCATGATCTCTAGCTTTCACTTACATCATAAAAATCACGCTGACTTAATTACCCAGGACCCAATCACCACTGGGTACAAAGACAAACAACACTGATCCTCTTCAACCAGGTGCCATTTGAACAAACTATAGATTATGATTGCATCATAGTTTCTCTGATAAAATGAAGCTAATTTCTCACAAAAATTTAGCAAAAAAGAAAATATCAAGTCTAAATGATTTCTACTCTGTTTTCAGGAAATATCTCTCAGAGCTTTTAAGGTCTCTGATGACAGAGAGATTGTACCATGTTGTTTTGAGCAGTTACTTGATTCAAGTTAATGCTGATTCATAGAATGCCATAGTCCATTGGTATGCTTCAATGACAACTTTAGCTTACACCTTTAAAGACCCTGTTTGTCATTGTTTCAATGAGAGAGGGTCTCCAAAGCCATTGTTATCAGGTGACAGAATCAAGCCAAGAAAAGGGAACCTAGTCTATATGGATGCACACCTTCTTAAGCTGGGATGGAGGGGGGAAGGTCTTGGGCTTCCCACAGGGCAGGATACCCTACCCCCTTTAAGGAAGCAGGGGGAGGGATAAGGGGTAGTGGGGGAGCGGGAGGGCCTGGGACAAGGGGAGGAAATGTAAATTTTTCTTATAACAATAAAGAAAAAATTAAAAAAAGAAAAGAGTAGAAAACCACTTTTGTTGCAGTATGGAAGAACCCACTCTAAATTTTCATATTATAATTAATTTGTGTTTCATTTTCTAAGACAACTTGTCATTATAACAACAGCAACAACAAATATCATCTCCCCTTGAAATATAGTAGAAAATAAATAATATAGTAGATTAATTTTGAAATTAATAAAGAATTAACATTTTTATATTTTGAATTAATAAAAAAACTTTTGGTAAGTTAGATTTTTAGCCTTTGTTCCAAAAAAGTTTTCTTAAGTTGCTGGAAACTATATACTTAAAATATTAAACGTGTACATTTGTAACTTCTATGTCATTTATATAATACTACTACACATTTAAAATTTTTTATCCTTATTCATCTGTGCAATAGAAAAAAAAAACTTCTTGGGGAAGAGAAATGGCTCAGTAGACAAAATACATTTTCTACAAACACGACGGTCTGAGTTTGAATCCCCAGAACCCATGCCAGATGCAGTAGGATGTCATTCTGTAATTTAAGCTTTTCTCCAGGAATGTAGTGACAGGATAACTTCCTTTAGCTCATGGAACACCTGCCCTGGAACACCTAGGAAAAACAAGTGACTGTCTCAAATGAGGTGGACACAACCTGAGGCTGTCCTCTGATGTCCATGCATGCATCATGACAAGAATTCACTTGCTTTTACACTTAGGAGGACACACACACACATACACAGAGACATGCTCACACAAACGTGCACAGAGAGACACACAGACATACACATGAAGGAGAAAGAAAACTTTTAAACAACATTTGGATTCACACAATTTGAAGTCCATTTCCAGAATATCTGTCCTCTAGTTGTTTATAACATCCTGAAATCCTGAGTCTGGGCTACATGGGTTAAGAATCACATGCTTCACAGCCAATTCTGTTACATAAAAGAATATGGGCACAATTCTAACCTTTAAAAAAAAAAGAAGAAACCACTAAATTAAATCAAACTAGTTATTCTATAAAATAAAAATCAGATTCTTTTCAAAGAAAGCTATGTTTTCTAATGTAATTTCTTTTAAATTTTGAAATGTTGGAAACAACCTCACATTTTTAAAAACACGGCATAATAACATATGTACTTTCATATTTTTGTTTCATATTATCCTTTCACCAGTTGAAAGACAACAGTTCTTAGCTGCTGTGAATAGAGCGGTAATGAACAACACAGCTGAGCAAGTATCTGTGCAGTAGAGTGTTGAGTCCTTAGAACATATAGAAGGAGTAGTAAAGTGTGGTTATCTGCTGGATTTTTTTAGATAATTTTTGAATTCTCCATACTGAATTCCAGAGTACTTAGACCAGTCTTCAAATCCACCAACTGTGAATCAGATCTCTCATTTCCTCACAGTATTCCCAGCATTTGTTTTCAGTTTTATTTATCTTTTAGCCACTCTGACTGGTGTGAGATGACATCTAAAAATTATTCCAATTTATATTTAACTAGTTGCCAAAAATGATGGACTTTCTAAGTTATTTCCTGACCATTTTTCATTTCTTCTATTGAGAACTCTCTGTTTAGGTCCCTAGTCCATTTTTAACTGCATCATTTGTTTCTTTGACTCTTTCTTTTCTGTATTCTTTGTATATTGTGGATATCAACTCTCTGTCTCACACACACACACACACACACACACACATACATGTCTTAGAAAGATTCTCTCCAGTTCTGCAGTTCTGTGGGTTTCTCCTCCACTTCCTTAACTATTTCTTTAGCTGAACAGAGAAAATTTTGTTTCAGAAGATCCATCTTGTCATTTGTTGGCTTTAGTTTTTAAGTAAATGGAGTCTTTTTTCAGTAAGACCTTTTCTACACCTATATTCTGTTAAGTTCTGCTTATGTTTTCTTCTAGCAATTTAGGGGCCTTCAAGTTTCAAATTGAGGTCTTTGATACTTTTGAACCTTATGTTGGTTCATTGTAATAGATGCTCTCCTTATTTCATTTTCTGTAGAAAAATGAAATTATGAAACTGGAAGATAAATGAATATGCTTAGAAAATATTATATTGAATAGGTAAACTACCTAACATAAACACAATGCCACATGTTTCTTTTTTATCATTGGTTCATAATTTCAAATCCTCGGATGTATGTAAGTAAACACATGGAGTAACCATAGAAACCAGGAACACATACAGAGACAATAGGTGGGGGGAGCTTTGGAAAGAAAGAGCAAGATACAGGTGATACAAATAGTGAGAAATGAACTCTAACTGGAGAGGGGGAAAGAGGTCAATGCAGAAAGATAAGGAAGGGCATTAAGGAAAGCTAACATCAAGGTCATTGGATAAAGTGTCAATTAATAACATTTTACATTTACCTAAATTTATATTCCATACATACATACACATATGAATACTCATGTACTTGTGAATATATATCTTAAACAACGTTAAGATGCATTTCTCAAGGATCATAAACTACCAAAAACCCCAGTACCAAGGAGAAGAAACCTCCTTTCAAATAGTTTCTTGAGTTGTTCAAGTGACTCCCAAAACTATATAAAACAACAATGTAGCCCTTAGTTATCTCTCATAGTTTTAGGGCTGGCCCCTATTAATGAAGATACCACATACTTGGGAAAGAGGATAAGGATCATGTGAGTTGGATCTGACCTTAAATCTTCTTTTCTGTACTCTAGTTTTCATGTTTTAAGATAATACTAGGTGAAAAGCCAAGGGAAGAAAGCAATTGAACAGTTCTTCCCATACTGATGAACCACGAAAAACACCAACACGGCAAAATATGCATAAAGTGCAAGAAGTGGAATTTTCATGCCAGTGGCTGTTGGTGACTCCCAACTAAAAATTATTATTATTGCTATATCTTAACTGTAACTTTGCTATTGTCATGAATCATAATGTAAATATTTGGGGAACTAGAGGTTTGCCAAAGGAGTCACAATGCACAGGTTGAAAGCTGCTGCTCTACCAGAATATGGCTTCTATCCATGGTGAAATGCACATATCAATAAGAGAAAACTGGACCTGGAGAGGTGGATCAGCATTAAGAGCACCTGCCATTCTTCCAGAGAACCCAAGTTGGAATCCAGCATCCCCCTAGGGCAGCTCACTACTGCTTGCAACTCCAGACCCAGGGATTCTGATGCACTCCATGGCATTCCCAACACAAACACACAATTAAGTACAAGGTCAAATGAAACAAAATAAGACAAAATATAAGTAAGTGTTTGTGTCCTGATTTTATCTTCCAGCCACCCTATTCCAGTATGACTTTAACCCTGGAAGATTATATATCTATATTTATATCTTCATCTACATCTATAACTACCTCAACCTCTACCTGTATATATATCTATATCTGCAGGAAAATAATAAGTATGACAGAGAATCAGCTCTGAGATATTCAAGAACATGACAGAGCTCCCTAGTGTGCCTCCTTTGAAGGTATCTCCTATCTCTGTAGATGTACATACATGGGATGGAAAGCAACTTTACTTATCTGAAAAAATTTTAGTTATACAAACATAGTAAGACAGACAGTTTTTGTTATGAAAAAAGGTTTGACAGACCCTGGTACCCTTATTAAAATATGCATTTTTCTATAAGCATTTGTTATTCTAAATTAATGGTTCTCAACTTGTCATTTGTGATCCCATTGACAAAATATTATCTCAGAAAAATTTACAATATGATTTATAACAATAGCATAATTACAGTTATGAATGAAAATAATTTTACGTGTGAGAGTCACCACAACCTGAAGAAGTGGATTAAAGGGTTACAGCATTAGGAAGTTTGAGAACCCCTGTGCTAAGTGAAATCAGACAAATAATTGACATTAGAAGTAAAAAGTTAAACCAAATGCAGAGGGTTGGTACTGTGTGGTGAGGATGTGTCAATCTTAGTTTCCATCTTCACTTGCAAGTAAGCATTATAAGATGCATATGAAAACAAGAAACATATCGCTGGTGCCCCTCCAATTACTTACTGGGGAACATATGCCTAAAGGTTCAGTAGTTAATGAAGTCCCCAGAAGCAAAAGGGCTGATGAGAAAAGGCCAAAGCCTCAGGCTTGCTCTTTTCTTCCATTACACAAGGAAAATGACCTGATTAGAATGCTGGCTGAGGCCCAATTATTTCCTCCCTGTCCGTAAAAAAAAATTACAGGAGGCCCAATTTTAACACACCACATGGAGAGCAGAAAAGTTGCATTAAAAAATTAACAGCATTAAAATGTTAAAAGTTAAATTAATGAAACGCACAGCAAGGGCTAAAGGCATGTAAAAGAAAGAGCAATTTTATTAACCAAACGGGGAAAAGTCTTGCATAAGAATGGCAGCTCTATAGGAGAAACAGTGCTCTTTGGCCAAGCAAGGCTCCATATCAGCTTAAGAGAACTGAGTGAACTTGCCGTTTGGTTGTGAGACCCATTCCAGAGTCATGTAGAGATTTATGAATAGACCAAATAATGGACCTGGGACGGTCCTATAGTTTCAATGCTAAATTTCATACTGTAAACTTAAACTTTATTCAGGATTTAAAGTTGGACACCAGGGTTTTCTAATGAATTGAAAAGAACCATGTATAAACCTGGCACTAAAGAAATTCTCAGGAATCTACAAGGATGATCCAAGCTAAGATCTTAAGCAATATAAGACACAGTGCCTGAACTGGTCTTGCCCTGTAGTCAGATTCATGAATATCTTAAATGTCATCATAGAACCTTCATTCAGTCACTAATGGAAACAGAGGCAGAGACTGGCAGCATAGTACTGGACTGAGCTCTTAAAGTCTAGTAAAAGAGTGGGAGGAGTGAAAATATGAGCAAACAGGTCAAGACCAAGATGGGGACACACACTGAAACAGCTTACCTGAGTTAATAGGAGTTTACCAACTCCAGCCAGACAGGGAAACAGCATAGGACCAAACCAGCACAGGACCCTCTGTATGTGGGTGACAATTATGTGACTGGGCAGACTGTGGGGCCACTGGCAGTGTCACCAGGATTTATTACTACTGCTTGTACTGGCTTTTTGGGAACCCATTCTTTCTAGATGGATATCTTGCTTAGCCTAGATATAGTAGAAAGAGCCTTGGACCTTCCCGGAAGTTATGCACCTTACTCAGAGGAGTGAATGGGAGGTTGGGGGAGATGGAATGAATGAGAGGAGAGGAGGGAGTGAAAACTGGGATTAGTATATAAAATGAAAAAGAGAGTTTGTTTTCTTTTTAAAAAATAAAATAAAGGGAATTAAAGAAGAATAAAAGATGGAAACTAAAACAAAAAGAACTGTGTAATTAAATTTGAATTTTCAGAAAATATGCAATGAGCCACTTATTAGAAGGACAGAATTTCAAATCGTTTTTCCTACTTATGTGCCAATGGGACAAATAAATTGACCTTTACTACAGCATGAATGCCATCTGTTTGAGCAGGCCAGCCCAGAGGGCACACTGCTTACCAGAGCTCCTTGATGGATATGTTGCTCTTCAATTGTTCCTTTCAAAAACCATGTATTTGAAACTATAAAGCACTTCAAGGCAACATAATTGCATTTCTTATAAGAAAAACAAATATACATATCCCCATGCATAATCCATTCAGTATTTTAATTACATTGTATTGAACACATCAGTTACCATGTTTGTTATTGTACTTCTTAAACTCACAAAACAAAACAAACTAGATTTTTAAAAAAAAGTTTTGTATAGCCTAATTAAGATGAGTATGGTATGTACTCACTCATTAGTGGACCTTAGCCATTAACAAAGG
>JAQHUG010000213.1:2832962-2847374 GCA_028555095.1 Dicrostonyx torquatus | reverse complement strand
ATAAATACACAAGTACACATGCTCAGTCTGTGTACTGTTATTTGTGCAAAGGACAGTTTTGATTGCCTTAACTGATGCGGGAAGAAGCAAATTTACGGTGGGTGGTAACATTCCCTGCCTTTGGGCTTATAAAAGAGTACAGAAAGCTGAGAATGAAGCATGCATGCTTCATTTCTTATTAATTTCTCTCAGCTTTTTCCTATTGTGACATACTGGCTGAAGTTCTTTCACTGATTTCCCTGAAATAAAAATTTATATGCTAAAAGAAACCTTACTCTCTTCATTTTTAAAAATTCTTCTCTCATATATAACATCCCAGCCACAGTTTCCCCTTTCTCCACACCTTTCAGTCACTTCTCCATCTCCTCTGTCTCTCTCCCATTGTTTATTGTCGTATCATTTTATCACAGCAATAGAATTGAATCTAGAAAACATATGCATATACCAGTTTACACATGTTTATATATACCAGTTTATTTAAACCATTTTCATGTTAAGTTTAAACAGCAATCATGTATCAATTTTTAAACATTGTATCAAATCATGTATGAAATTTTTAAAGAGAAGAATCTTGGGGGTTACCCAGACTGTGTATTGCTCTTTGGCATCATGTTATTCCCATTACTGTGTCTCCTGCAAACTACTGTCAGCCTTATAATCTTCACACACATTTTCACTTGCTTATTTAATAACCATCACAGTATTAGAAAACATCAAAGTATATCCATTGTACACAGAAGAAAACTGAAGGTGCAGTGGTAATAACATTTGTTCAAAACATTTTAAAATGTCAGTGTCTAGATTAAAGGGTATATAATTATTCCAAACATAATAGAAGGCCAACAGGGTTTCACCCAAAGTGATAAGATATGAAATATATAAGGGATACTTTAAAGAATATTCTAGATTAATTCCTTTTCACTGTTTTGTCCTGTACTTAAATGAAACTTAGAGCCCCATGCATACTAGGTAATGCTACAGTGCTAGAGTGCACCTCAATTCCTAAACAAAGCACTATTGGATCATCCTTGAGCCAGCAAACAGAAAATGATGAAAAAGAGGAATACAAGTCTTCATATACATAAAACTAAGTATGCTCTTAATGATTTGCAAAGAATCTAACAATAAGTCAATAATTACATTCAGTTCTTTGAGCAAGTATGGGCCACATAAAATCCAACTAAATTCTTTGAAAGTGTGAACTTTGCAATCAAGAGAATTCTCCAAACAGTACAAAACACAAATGGTGAGGAAAAAAAATGTCCGTCTGCTTTAATTACACCAGTACGATTCTATTAGGAAGATTCAGAATTCTAAACTAAAATAGTTGAGCTTAATCCACTTTTCTGGCTAATATGGTGCTATTTTCATCTTTAATATACAGATGGTAATAACATATCCAAGTACTGGCATGAAAACTAAATCATATATTGAAATCATTGAACACAGGCATGGCACGCAAGTGCTCACAGAAAGCTAACTGTTATTATAGAGGTTATTACAGTGATCATTATTTATGAATGCCAGTGAATGAGCACAAATACTAGCTCTTGTCACCAAAATGTAAATGCTGGATTCCATGTGATGATAGAATGGAAGGCAAGACTTTCTGCAATGGTACACAGCAAAGTGTTCCCCAGTAGGAGAAAAGTTTTAGACAACACATTGTCTTCACTAATTTACTAAGATAAGAAAAACAATATAAAATTTTAATTGAGTGTTATACAATAGACTTTTTTCTCATCTACCAAATTTTGTGGAGTTTATCAAGATATAGTGTTGAAACTAGTCAACATGTTTATCAGTACCTAAAGAGGGGAGTGAGGATTAAGAAAGAAAGAGACAAAAGAGAGAAGAGAGAATTGAGAGGACTCTCAGAGAATACTGAAGCAGTCCAGAATTTATTTCTCATATCCCCTTTTATACATGCAGCAGAAAGGTGAGAACAAAAGACTATCTTACCATGGTTCAAAAAATAAATAAGCATAATCACCTCCTTAATTCTCAAAGCGTCTTGCAACCATGCCTTTGACCAAACATCTTGTTACGTAGCCATAAGGAGCAAGAATAAGTTTGAATTCTCTGACCTTATGTCAAGATGGAATGGAGTTACCTGGCCTCCCACAATACAGTCTTAAAAAAGTATTTTTTTTAAATTTTTACATTTTGTGAAGTCACTTTAAATAGAAGATATTATTAAGTACTTAAGTTGTGTAAGAAAGTTTAAGCTTTTTACTATCTGATGACTGACTCCCATGGGGATACCATTTGCTATTCCCTAAATACCAGTTTGAAGTTTTCTTGACAATTACACCTAGAAAAAAAAGTGTTCAAGTACACCTTGTTTAGACAACTTTCAGAATTGTGTTGACTATGTTACTAAATAAATGCTTTTACACATAAAACTAGTTTGCAATTCTCTCCATGGAGATTTTCAAAATCACTCCGTGACACAGTAGAAATGGAGAAAGGTGAAGAACTGCTAGCTGGGTGTTAATTGGTATTCACATAACACATACTGCATAATATTGCATGGGATGAATTTAGACAAAGGCAATATCTACACAGGAATTAGCTTCTATAAGTCATGTTTAATAGAGAATGATATGCATGATTGAAACTATCAAATGTACTATTATTTTCGTATGTTGAAAAAAAGTCTAGATAACATCATGATACATAGAGTTTTGCTATTAATCATAATAACACCTGCAAAAACCCTTCCTGACTGTAGTCATCGATATGAGCAGATTTTTATTTTTTGTATGTTTATTTTTATTCTGCTCTCCACACTTGTGATTTATTTATTTTTGTTTTTGCTCTTTTGTTTGTACCAGTTTAACCTATGCCTTCCTAAATATACTAAGACAGGAAATTGAATGAAACAGAATTCTTATAGCTAATTATTCACTATAATCTTTAACTTTCATGTACTAATATTTTACTTTTAACTGAATTGCATGGAGAAATAAAACTTCATTTTACTGTATGTTTTTGATATAAGATAAAAATAAAAGGTCCATTCCTCTTCATATTTTATTATTAGTTCACATGACAAAAGAAGAAAAAAGACTCTTTTAAAAACAATGATGTTGGATTCCCCTCTATATGTTGTGAATAGCATTGGTGAATAAAGAAATTGTCTTGGCCTGTTGATAGGGCAGAACTTGAGGAGGTGGGGAAAACTAAACTGAATGCTGGGAGAAAAGAGACAGAGACAGAGAGAAGCAATGTAGCCCTACTAGAGACAGATGCCAGAACTTTAGTCAATAAGTCATAGCCATGTGACAATAAACAGATTAACGGAGTTGGGTTAAATTAAGATATAAAAGTTATCCAATAAGAAGCTAGACCTATGGGCCAAGCAGTAATTTAAATAATATAGTTTCAGTGTGATTATTTCAGGATTCTGAGCATCCAGGAACCAACAAGCGGCTTCAATACAATAAAACAATATGAAGAACTTCACCCTAGAAAACTGGATTCATGACACAGAAACTGCTCTTTCTACTATTGCTAATTATAGTGGTAGTTAGACAGGGTTTTTTTTTTTGTATGAATTAGGTGTGTAAAAAAATTGACATGGCTGGGTGGTAGTGGCCCATGCCTTTAATCCCAGCACTTGGGAGACAGGCAGACAGATCTTTGTGAGTTTGAGGCTGACCTGGGCTACTGGTGTGGGAGTTTCTTCTGTCTATGTGTTGCTTTTATTTGTTAATGAATAAAGAAACTGTCTTGGCCTGTGATAGGGCAAAAGAACAGAGCTATGCAGGGAAAACTAAAGTGAATGCTGGGAGAAATGAGGCAGAGTGAGGGAAATGCCATGGAGATGCCAGAGATAGACGTGCTGAAACTTTGCTTATAGGCCACAATCTTATGGTGATGCACAGATTAATGGATATGGATTAAATTAATATAAGAGTTAGCCAATAAGACGCTAGAGCTAATGGGCCAAGCAGTGATTCAGTTAGTACAGTTTCTTTGTGATTATTTCGGTTCTAAGCTAGCCAGGTAGCCAGGAACCAACAAGCAGCACCCTCCTACCAACAGGCGATAGAGTAAGTTCAAAGATAGGTTCTAAAGTTACACAGAGAAACCCTGTGTCTTAAAACAAAAACAAACAAAAATATTCTAATACAATGAAGAAAAATTAACTTAATTATGATGTTTCATTATAGCTTGTTGCAATATTAGGGAAAAAAGAAATGGGGAAATATAAAGAAAGGAAAGAAGGAAGGAAAGAAAGAAAGAAGGAAGAAAAGAAGGCAGATGAAAAAATATTGATAAAAGAAAGGGTTTGTGGATTATTGGGAAGAGAAAAACTAAAATAGAAAAGAAAACTCTTTGCAATAGAGACCATTACAGTAAACCACAGCCCATCAAACTCAGAGTTATAGAACCAGTTCCCTCTGATAGATCTATAAAACAAGTCCTATATCTAAAACTCAATGGACACTGTGGAAAAGAGAAATAAAAATGGTAAGGACCAGAGCAGCATTGCTGGGAGGTTGTATTTCCTAGTAATGTCAATAACTGCTCTTATAAAGTGTCAAAATGAGCTGGATACAGACAGCAACAATAGTTATGCCAAACTGGACAGCATAAAGCTCAGAAGAACTCAGTCCACTACAAGAAACTCCAGGTCACTAAGAAAGGCTGAGAGCAGGAGTTTATAGTCTTCTCCAGGGAAGAGTATACCAACTAATTATTTAATACTAAATGGTAGGCCCTGAAAAGATATATACCAGCAACATTATATGGACTGAGCAGGGTATGTTTATGTATTTAAGAATAGATATATATATATATGGAACAGCAATTAATGTAACAGTAATTGTTGAAAAAAGAAGCCATTAGTTTGAATGAGAGCAGAGGGGATGTATATTGGGGAGTTGGAGGTAGCAAAGGGAATGGAAAATGGTGCAATTATATTTTGTTCTCAAAATATAAAAGAAATAGTTTTTCAAATAGAGCAGAAAAACTTAAAAAAAAACAAAACAACAAGACAACCAGAGAAAAACTTGCAGAAGACTGTTCGGGAACCCACATGAGCATCTCTTACTCTTTGTTTTAGCTTGCTTTTATTCAAAGTCCTAAAGTTTTCTGAAGTCAAAAAAGAATTTATAAAAAGTGAAACTTGGTTTCAATAGTTATGAGCAAATTGCCTATTGATAAGATGGGAACACTCGTTCTGTTTTCTTTTTGTCTTTTTCAGTCATTAAATAGTCTAAAAGATTATCCTAGAGACATCTTTTAAAATTACATTCTTCCTTTGATTTTACTAAAGGTAAAAATAGTCCTATAATTATGTTCTGCCTCACTGAAATCACAATTAACATTTTTTGAACTTTCCTGAATAATTTTGTATGAGCTAGACTGGTCTAGATCTCATTTCTTAGTAAAAGTAGAAATCCAGTGGATAAAAAAAAAGAAAAGAAAAACACAAAGCAGTCTATTGTGGGCTATTTAATTATCATTTATGCAAGCATGAAGTTAGTCTGAAAGAAAAACTTAAGGTATAGTTGTCTGCAGGTACAGAAAATTTTATTTTTTGAATATTTTTGTTACCACTTTGAAAAGTAACCCATATGTCCAAAGATTATCTTGAAGTACTTGACTAATATGGTCCAGCTATCATCAGGTAGATGTACTCCAAAATAAACTGTCAATGTTATTATTGTATTTGTATGAGATAATTTCCCTCTGTGTGTGCTTTGGCAAGTTACAAGTTTATAAAATTGAATTTATGGAGGAAAAACAGAGGAGAACATCAGATGCAAGTGCGACTTTAAAGTAAGTAAAATAAATTCACTGCTTTTATTTTTTTAGTTCAAAACACAATATGAACGGATCAAGTCACCAAAAAATCTCTCAAGTAGGAGGTAAAATATGTTTATTAGATTTCTCATGGTTTCTCTTTCTCTAAAGAATGAAGGGGAGAAAGTCATGCTAACATTTAGCTCTCATATAAAACAATGGTAAGAAACACTGAAATGAACAGCTCAGCAACTGTCTCTTTGTTGATTTGGATGGCAAGAAAATCAAATGAAGAAATGAGTCCCACAATCCAGAGTTTAATTACTACAGGTTAACTGCTTTCTACTGCATTAACAGACAACCAAGCGTGATGAGGACTGTTCCACTGGACGGTTCATATGCAGAAAGTAAATGCTAACAGGCGGTCTGCCCACAACCAAGGGTGATGACTGTTCCACTGCACGGTTCATATGCAGAAAGTAAATGCTAACAGGTGGTATGCCCACAACCAAGGATGATGAAGACTGTTCCACTGGACGGTTCATATGCAGAAAGTAAATGCTAACAGGCAGTCAGCCCAAATAGCTTGTCTTCTGAGTAATCCATTTTCTCCCATTTAATCCAAAAATATGAATTTACTCTAAAGTAAGAATTTACTTTACAATTTTACTTTAGAACTACAAAATGAAGTCTTTTCTCATAAGAAGTATTAAGGGGGAAAAAAAAGGAGGCTGAGATTCTCCATCTATTTCTTGTGGTACTGTTTTTACTGTTTTTTTTTTCAGCACCAACACTATTTATTATTTTTATCATTTAGTCTTATAGGGCATACACTTCTAAAGGTACAAACTCTTGCTCAGTGAGGTTTCCCTAAACTCCCTAGTAGGGTTGAAACAAATTCTTTTTGTTGTGGTTTAGCTTTTTGTTTGTTTGTTTGTTTGTTTGTTTGTTTTGAGATAGGCTTTCTCTGTGTAGTCCTGGCTGTCCTGGAACTCATTCTGTAAAACAGGCTGACTTCTAAAGAAGAGAAATAAGAGATCTGCTTGCCTCCCGTCTATGAGTGCTGGGGTTAAAAGATGTGTGCCACCACTGCCTGGGTCAACAAATTCTTTTTCATGAAACTAATTTTACAGTTTCTCAACAAATGCTAGTAGAATCACCATTATTCTTAGTGAAAAATGGAAACTGAGACTGAATTTATTATGGAATTTCAGAAAACTCTCTAATGTTAAAGACAAATTTTGAACTTCCAAACTTACATGCCAAGTTAAATTTCACATTTACCCTAGTCATGGATCACATGTTTGTTTATGAAAAACAAACCCTTGATTTCTGAGAAAAGTAAACAATGTGACTAACTTTAACCATTCAAGCCTCCAACAAATAGAGGGAAAGTTTGTGAACACAGGAAGACTCCACAAGTTTCAATCTAGGAACACGAATTCATGAATTCATTTTGAAAATCCAGTTGGCTCGCTCAAGCCAAAACCATGTTCTTGTACTCACTGTGCATGTAAAACTGATGTGAATTAAATCTGTGCTGCTGTGAGACAGAACTAAAGTCCCTGCGAATACCCACACTTAACATTTCCCTTCTAAACCCTTTACTTCCTTGAATAAAAAGTTTGAGTTTTTTTGTATTTTATTAAACAAGTTACTTAACCCTACCGAGGATTCCTCTAACCTATTTCTTTCCTGTTATATATTAAATTACTTGCTGAACAAATGGCACCTGCAATATATGAGTCCCCATGCAAAGGATTTTGTCTGCACTGTTATAAACAACTGGGATGGCACTCTTAACATAGAATGTCATTAGATTTTTTTAATAAATTGAGGAGCATTTCATTATCATATGGCTAATAAGGGTGATAGAAGGGATTTCAGATAAGTTTTAGTTCCTTTCTCAAGATTATACCAAGGACAAAATATACTTCTTGAAATAAGAAAGGAACTGCAAAATCACAAAAGTTTTTTTTTGTCTGTTTGTTTTAAGATTCGGAGATAATCATGCCCATAGTAACCTGGAAGGTCACTAAAAATTTTGTTGATCAGTTTGGATGAGAAAGATGTAGAACGACAGGATTCAAACCCTTTGTCTGTCAAATAAATGTTACTCAGTTCCCTGCTTACCTCATCTCCTTGCACCCAGTCCCCAAATTGAGTCCACAGAAAGAATGATGAATGGCTTAATGATCCTGTACAATCCAAGCAGACAGGAAAGTAATCACGTAGTCAGCATTTTTCATCTTCTAAACCATATGCTTATCTTTACAGAATAGAATTTTTAGATTAGTTGCATTTTGTAATGTGTTATATATCATTAGGAGACAAAACTGTTTGAAGGAAATGGGAGCTTTACTAAAAGGATCCAGTGGAAGGAAGTGAATGGGATAGACTGATGACAGGAAGGGAACTCTAGTCTAACCATTCTAATATCTTCATTCACATCTCTATGAAGTGCTAAAAGGTGGAGTATTGTATTTGCATAAAAATCAATTCTTTTTTTTGTTGTTGTTTTGTTTTTTCGAGACAGGGTTTCTCTGTAGCTTTGGAGCCTGTCCTGATACTAGCTCTTGTAGACCAGGCTGGTCTTGAACACACAGAGATCCACCTGCCTCTGCCTCCTGAGTGCTGGGATTAAAGGCGAAAAAAATAAATTCTTTAAATATGCTTCAAAATACTTGATACTTAAAGCATTCAAAGCATGAGTCCACACCAAAATGTGATCCATGCTATACAAGACACAGCAAATAGTTTGTTCCTGATCTTGAAGATACGTTAGTTAACAGGCTACATCGAAGAGAAAGTGTAACGATCACATCTATTCACACAGAGCAGATGAACTAATGTCAAGCAGTTCTTTTTCTATAGCAATAAGTGAATACCTGGATTACATTTATAACATGAAATAAAATACACATGAAATCCTATAATGAGAAAAATCCAACACAGCCAACAGGGTTTTTTTCACTTAGCATCTAAAAAACCTGGCAAATCAAATATGTTCTATGCTTCTGTTTTTAAATTTAATTATATATATATATTTTATAATAAGAGACACATCTGGCATGGAAATCATAGATGAAAAGATGACTATATGATATTGGTTCTGTCTTTTCCTTGTTAAGTGAGTTCTGGGGACCAAATTTTGATCATCAAGTTTGAATCCTCTGAAGGTAAGCATCTTCACCCACTAAGTCTTCTTTTCAGCCCAAATGTATGTTCCTACCAGCAATGTTCCCTTATTTTAGTCAGCCACTTTCTCATCTTCAGTGAGCATACTGTCTCTTATATTTTCCACCCTCACACTTCCTTTCCAGCAAAAGGAAAAAAAAAAAAAAAGCTCAAATGAGGCCATGTCTACGGTCTTCTAGAACACATTTGGAATCTGTAAATGACATGGATTCTTATACTTTGTAGACAAAAACTCTGTCATATTCAAAAAGCAAAGTGGGAAGAGGTTGTAATCTATGAACAAAAGTCCATGGAATAGACTAAAGTAAGACTTGCACTATCTGCCACAATAAAATTATTCAAAATGCAGTATCCTTGTAAACAACAAGTTCATCCACACCAGGGATTTCAATATCTGTACTTCAGAATGTGATTATGAGTGTCCTGTTCAAAAAGGTCTGTCACACATATAAAGCACTTGATTTATATTCATGTCTCATGTAGACTATGGTATTATTTGTTCAGAGTCCACAAACAAAAAAAAATCTTCACCTAGGGTATTTTATTAATAAAAGAGGTTGCTTTAAGCAATGTTTTATAATTGCCATGCCATCATAATTATGTCCAACTGCCATCATCGGGCTGCTGCCTGGAATACTTAAGAAACTGCTTCTCAATATGGTTTTAAATAAACATCTTGGTCATAACAGAAGAAATTTTATCAAGTGTAAATTACCAGATTTAATATATCATTTATGTCATTCCTGGTTTTTTACATACAGTTCCAATCCTTGTCATTCTTTCTAACAAGCAGAGAACCTGCGGGGGAGGGGGGCTGCTGCTGCTGCTATTTTTCTTTCTAATTCAAGAGGATCTGAAGCTATTCATCACTGATCACAGACTGAAGTTATGGCTTGACATGAAATAACTAACACCCATCTTCTCAGATTGTTCAACTGCTATTCAAAGTCACACATATAAAACACTCAGAATGGATTCCTGAATTACACTTGCATTCCTCTCCAAACACCCTCCCACATTCTTCAAAAGATTCTAAGAAAAACAACTTCTTATCTGCAGGTATACATATATATATATATATGTATATATACACACACATACATACACACACACAAAGGTCGTATACATATAACATATATGCATTTGTATATTTTTATACATATATATATATATATATATCCTTTTATTATTGAGTGAGGTCCGTAGCAGACAAAAGTCTGATATCTAAAGGTAAGATTCTCACTTACATTGGTAGAGAAAGTAGGGAGCAACCACAGAGCTAACACAGAAAACCACTGAATACAGACAGAGCTTTAAGTTCTTTTAAAGCAAACATTGGAGAAAAATTTGTAACATTTTTTTTCCTCAGAAAAACTACCCCAAAACATCGAGGTTCCTCAGATGATCCAAAGGAAGACAGATGCTAACAGTTGGCCAAAAGAGACACAATTAACCAGTTGCGGACGTGCCTACTGATTGCCAATTTGTAAAATAAAACCCTTTGAATAACCGAAAGCTATTTTAAAAGAAGTTGCTGATTCTAAATGAATAGCTTCGCTTTGCTGTGTTTTCCACTCTTGTATAGATCATCATTACTATTTTTACTTTCTATTTTCGGCAGAAATTGGAGTTAACCTTTTGTTCCATCTGTAGCCTGCCTTCTGAAGCGGCACCACCTCCTTTTCATTATTCCTTTCAAAAGCACTGAAATTTGCAAAATGTGCCATTTCCCTCCCTCACTCTGTGGAGGAGTAGCAGAGCTGGCTTTTCAAGCATGATGATTCCTAATAATCAAAGGAACTTGAAGACAAAAATAAGTACTCAGAGCAAGTAACCAGCAAAGCTGGAACAGGTGTGATCACAGAGGCAGCCAAACCCCCCTCATCCTCATGGGTGTTATCCAGGGGCCCAATTGTAGCACCTGGGACTCACCAGCCACATTGACTTACTAAACACATTAAGCCTCAAATAAAATCAAGTGTTTTTATGGAGATGCTATTCACTAAATCTCTACCAATGAACAATGCATCTTTTCATGCTGATTTATATGATGATTCTCAAAATCACTGTCTGTTCTTCTGGTTTCTTAGCACAAGTTACTGTTAAGGAGAAAAAATTCAGTCATTAAATGTTTTCTTGAGGGATATGAAAAATCCTGTAAATATAAAACGAAGAGCCAATACCCCACATGACTGATATCAATTCATGTATGTTATATAATTTCTTTGAATATGCTTTGACCTTTAAATAAATATATATCTCATTTAGTTGGCACATCCATATATTAAAGTATACTGTATATATAGCTATATATGTTTATTTATCCTTAGAAAGTGTCCAAAGCAAGAAAATAGTCACAATCACTCCATAGTAATTCTGATATGCCAATATCATGACAAGTTACACATGTCTGACTGTGGCAGGCTGGACAATGTCATAAAGGTCTTAGTCAGGAACTGACAGGGGCTAGCATGTGGGCAATTAGCATTGATGGGTGATTCCCACTCTATTGTAAAGAACGGTAAGGGATAGAATCATTTACCAAGCATTATGCCCCGCCAATTGATTGATAATAGAAACTATCTACAGAGATGTGGAATGACGCACCAGGGGGTACACATTTGTATTGTAGGGTAAGAGTTCAGGGCAGGAGAAATCCTAAGCAGTTGCATAATCTCAGAGACAATATGAAATCTGCACCTAAAGTTATTTATTACCCTTTGTTATAAAACTAGCAACAAAAAGCAATACCCAATGTCAGAGGCCTCTGCCCGGGAGCCTAGACCCTTATGACATACAGAGTATCTGAGTCAGTTCAAACAATTGAAAAAACATATTATATGCTGGGCAATTTAAATAATAAAGTATTGTTTCTTCTAGATATAAAGGCTAAGAGTGTTCAAACTGGAGGCGCCAGCCAATCTAATGTTTATGACCCTGTTCATAGATGGATATCTGACCCCATCTCACAATGCAGAGAAAGAAAACATCTGTTCTTTTTATGTTGGGTTGTCAGCTGAACAGGATTGATAATGATCTAGATGATGAACCTGGGGGCATATCTGTGAGGAAGGTTCTAGGCTGGGTGATAGGAGGTGGGAAAGCCCACACTAGAGACATGTGAGAGCAGATGACCCTTAACAAAATGAGAGTAGGGGACTGAGCTTTCAACCTATTCACAGGTCTCCACTTTATAACCAACGAAGCAGTGACCAGCTGCCTCATGTTCCTGGTAGCATGCATTCTTCATAATGATGGAGTGTATCTTAAAACTGGGAGTCAAAGCAAGTCCTTCCATTTAAGCTCCTTTTGTCAGAACAGTGAGAAAAGTGATGAACATACCATGTTTCCTAAGGAGACTAAAGCCAACATGAGTAACTAACACTCAGGACTTACTTACTTCTCAGAAGCACCATGCAGACCCTCTCAGGTTTCAATGGTATTCAGGTTTCAGCAAATGCATTTGGAGGGGCCATCAAACACTTAATCTATGACTTTGATTTATAGAACATTAATAAATGCAGTGTATGTGTCTTAGTTACTGTTCTATTACTGTGAAAACACACCATAACCAAAGCAAGTCTTACAAAAGAATGTACTTAATCGGGTGACTGCTTATAGCTTCAGAAAAGTAGTCCATGTTCATCATGGCAGGAAGCATGGCCCAAAAGCAGGAGTTGAGAGTTTACTTCTTGATCTGTAGGCAACAAGCAAGGACAGGGTGGGGGAAAAACTGGGCTTTAGAAACTTCAAAACTCATCCCCAATAATATAGTTCCTTCAACAAGACTCTAGCCCCTTCTCAAATGAGTTCTTCTAACTGGGAGCAGAACCAAACATTCAAACATAAGAGCCTATGGAGATAATTCTCATCCAAACCACCACAGTGTGCAAATAATATTAATATTGATATATAATAAACTGCTCATCTAAAGAGATGAGCCTATAAAGTCACAAAACCAAAGAAGCAGGTGTTAGACACTTTGCACATGAGTATCACTTCTACTACAAATTCTGTGACACCTAAATCAATGCTAACACCACCCTATTATGTTGGAAAAGATTCAAGACACTATGTTAAAATGAAAAATATTCAGGTTTCTCTAAGATCCTCACATTTTCATTCTTAAAACCACAAAAAAATCCTTTAAAAGGAATAATATAGCCCTACAATTTATCTGTGCCATGACCAGATTTTAATTAAGATATCAATAAAGGGGATTTACCTACTTATATATTCAGTCTGTGTAGTTAATCAGTTCCTATTACCCAAAGTTTTCACATGTACAGTTAATCTGAATGTGTTCTAATATAGTCATTGACTCACACTCAAATGATCCAACATTAAAAATAAAAGAATTTGCCAACAAATTGTAAGAATTCATGAAGACATATCATTTTAACACACTTTTGATAATAATGACATAAAACTTACTTAGGTGTTGGCCAAACACTACATACTTTCAAGTGTTCTTCCTTCAAGGAGATGGCAACATTGATGATTTACTATTTTCTGAACATTAAGGCCACATGACATATAACACTTTGCTCCTGATGAGCAACTAGGGTGTGGCTTTTGAGAGGGGACTAGAACTAAGGATGGAATATATTTACATGGCCTCTGAGTGTCAGATTGTAATAGATTTACTTTCTATATTATCTATTTCCTTCCATTTTAACATGAATTTATGGCTGACTTAAGTAGGGAAATACAGGACTTAACTTCCTCTGAATTCTATTTGGCGCAAAAGAGAAATAAACTAACACTGTCCCTAAGCTATTTTGATATAAAACCAACCAATGCAAAATATTTAATTAATCAAGCAGTTAGTTACTGTTATCAATTACCTATTATTTGTACCAATTTTCTTCTAGGGAATGTGCTATTTCTATTATGTGCTGTGCTGCAGGAAAATGGTCTTATACCCTGCAAATATTTGTGACTTGTATTGGTTTAATGAAACACTGGCAGGCAGGAAGTACAGGCAGGGCAACCAGAATAGGAGAATTCTGAGAAGAAGAAAGGTGTAGTCTGCTGTCATCACCCAGACACAGAGGAAACAAGATGAGAATGTTTAACTTATAAAAGATATCAAGTCATGTGACTAACGCAGACAAGAATTATAGGTTAAGATGCAAGAGTTAGTTAATCAGAAGCCTGAGTAATAGGCCAACCAAGTTTATAATTTAGGTAGGAGTCTGTGTGTTTCTTTGGGACTGAATGACTGAGGGATCTGGTAGAATGGAAACCTCTGCAAACAAAATGATGACAACGTGGGCAACTACATCCACATAAAACCTGAGAGAGCTTGGGAGGCAATTCTAGACAAAAAACAATAGAGTTAAGCACAGCTTCTTCGTAGCAGCATTTTCTTGGGTAGGCTCTGTCTCCTAGAGCCAAGTGCATCTCATTTAAAAGAGACTTCCTGACTCAGTTTTAGCTGCAAAAACCTTGCAG
>JAQHUG010000213.1:2779628-2789798 GCA_028555095.1 Dicrostonyx torquatus | reverse complement strand
GGCTCTGCTAGGCTCAAGACAGACTCTCAATTCACACTTTGTTCATGCTGAATGGTTTTGGGGTCTCTACTCAATAAGACTTTAAATTCATGCCTTTCTTAGTCAGTTTCTAGGTAGGACCTTATAGCCCTGCAGAGAACTCCTCATGGACTTGCTGCCCTCTGCCCACCCATGTTACAGGCGAGTCTTTCCCTTTTCTGCATTGCTTTCTTCATACCCCTCTAGTATTGCAGCATGCCTGCACCTCACACTCGTTCTGGAGCTGTCTCACTGACCTGCAGAAGTGTCTCCTACACACACTGGAAAAATCCTCCCTGCCACACTTGGATCCCTTCTTTCTGAATTTTGTCTTTATGATGCTCTTATGCATTCCAAAATGACAGCCTTTCTTTTTTTTTTTTATTTCTGTGTGAATTTTGCCCGCCTGGGAATAAAGGAAGCATCTTTTAGTCCATTTACTGTGAAAGGCATATGACTACCTGCCTCCTTTCACAAAACCCCTCTGCACTTTATCTTAAACCTCCCTTACCTAGCCACTCAGGTCATTAATTTCTCAGAAAACATTTTTCTCACTCTCCTTTTCACAAAATGAAAGTAGCTACTTACGTTCAAATGAGGCAGAATCATTTTAGAGCCAGAGAATGGCTTTGCATGCACCATCACCACAAGGACCATTGCTCAAGGAGGAGAGCCTGCTGGGCACTCTACTGCAAACCACGTGATAAATGTAAGATAACTTCTCTTCACTCTTCAGAGCCAGAAAGACTGAGGGTTTTTTTCTTACTAATGCTTGCAACTTGGGACAAGTGAGTTACACCAGCAGAACACACCCTGCCTCCTAAGATACCAGCACAGCCCTTACATTACACAGATGAAGCTTTGCTCCATAAGGGGAAAAAAAGTTGGAAAATCTATAAAAGTATTAGCAGAAATCAAAACCACACAAATAAAAATTTCTCCTTGACTTTAGCCTTGTCAGCAATTCTAAAGGACAACATTTTCTTCTGCGGCATGTGACATGGGAAAAATTAGCATTCTGGTAATAATTTAAGTGTTTATAGCTGGGCAGTGGTCGTGGCACACACTTTTAATCCCTGCACTCGGGAAGCAGAGGCAGGTGGATCTATGTGAGGTTGAGCCCAGCCTGGTCTACAACAGACAGGCACCAAAGCTACACAGAGAAACCCTGTCTTGAAAACCATAAATAAAAGAGTTTATATATAGCATTTTATGTGTAAATTGATTTTATATGTGGTGTTCTTTTAAACACCCCCATTGTATATCTGGGTGGCTTATAGCTATAAATATGTTATAGTGCTTATTATATGTATATATATACATATATATATATATATATATATATATCAGGTACTTATTTCAACAGATACAGAAACAACTCAGGGTGACAGATACAGAAACAGGATAAGGGAAGCAACTCAGGGTGACTGTATCAAATGATAAAAATTACTTAACTATGAAGACTCAAAGTCTACTAAAGATTCAGTTTTCCAATAATCTACTCTCTAATTTTACAGAACTGATCCATTTAACAAATAATTGTTATGGCCATTCTCTGTGTTATATATAACACTAACAGTAACCAAGAGAGAAGACATTAAATATAATATTTTAGTGAACATGGAAAAACATCCCTAATTCTAGTTACTTGCCAAAGTCAGCTAGGAAAGACATTAAATAAGATATTGTTCCTGTCAATTGCAAAGAATATTATGATTTACCTAGTGGAGTAGATTCTGACAGTTCAAAACAAGAAGACAACAGTAACATAGTTGGGATCCCAGCATGAGAAATAGCCAAGTACTAAGAGACGATGGAGCATGAGTAGGTGAGATAGTAACAGTTATTAGCAGCGGATGAAATTTTAAAAGTAAAGATGTATAGAGAAATATATAATATAAAATACAATATATCACATTGTATATAGCATATATATGATAATATAGTAAATATGTATATGTACATACACACAACTACCCTTGATCTATTTCTGGGGTCTGTGGCCCTTCTTCTTGAATCTGTATAGATTCTATGAACATGTGACCAACAGGAATGGTGAAGCATTTTCTTCATCTAGTTTGCTCTCGGGAGCAGAGTGGGAAGGCTTGCTATTAGAACATAACCATCAGGATGTGAGCAAACACAGCATCCTCAGAGAAAGAATCCAATTTTCTCTGCTTCGAAGCTTGGCAAAGCTCACAACTAAGAGGCTGCTTCAAAGGAGCCACTTTAAAGTGAATCCCTAGGTCCCAGTGAGACCCAACAGCGGAGTACAAGAGCAGAGACGAGACACCTCTCCAAGCCACAAATGACTACAGATTCAATTTAGAAATGGATTATTGTTCTGGTGTCAAACCAATAGGTTTGGGTGGTTTGTGTGTAGTTCACTGATAACTGGAATGTGGGAGATTCAAAATCAGATTTATAAGAAATACCACAAATGTTATGGATGATAGCAGGGCTTCTTCATTTGATTAGAAGGACAGATGATAAGGGAAGAGAAATTATTAAATATCTCACAAATCATACACCAGTTGCAATGCCTTAACATAGAAAATAAAGATGAAACTTAAGGGCTTCTGAAAGCATGACACTCAGTAACCTATGCTCACAATGTGCCATTAAGACACTTAAAATGCTTAGCCATCATTGGACTTTTCTTACAATAACTTCCTAAAAGACACTTGAAATTTGAGCATATCTCTCACATACATGAACAGATGCTGAAGCTGCATAAGAGCTTTCTGAGACATCTGTTGTACGTGATTATCAGGACCTATCTTTATCATGATGCACATCCCTTTGGAGATGTACCTGAAAGACCTTTAGAAAAACAGCCTAAGCTTACAGTACCATTTCTAACATTTTCTGAAACACTCTCCATCCCCCACCATGTGACCCACTGGGTGTTTTGTTTGCTTTGTATTTTGTTCTTTGTTGGTTGTCTATCCTTTCATTTCCACAAGTAAAGAACTGGTAAATATTCTGAGTCTTCCGATGCTGTTTGCTTCATAATTGCAGTATTGGAAGTTTTCTAGTTTTCCTCATATCTATTTACAGGACAAGAACCCTTTTCCAGATTGTATTGTCGAGTCTCTCTTCTGGCCCTTTACTCTCACATAAGCATTTGGCAGATGGCGATTTGATGTGTGTATATTAAAACTTTCTTTATACTCTAAATATTTCCACCTTCCTCTGATGAGGCACTAAGGAAATTTTTCAGAGGCAGGGGGAAAAGGAGAAATAATCAGTTAAGCTCCAGGTAGAAGATAAAAAGAGTTGCTTATCAACTCACTAGGAAGTTATCTTCTAGGGTTGAAGGCAAAGCAAATCACACATCACTCTCTGCCTCTCGGAAATCTGCTATGGGCTGGGAACAAAGGATCCTGGAATAATTACCTAACTCTTGGATTGAGGAATGTCTACACTGGCAAAAAATAATTCATAAAAGCTGAATTAGAAATGGTAACTTAAAACCCATGAGCTTCTGTGTGAATATTAAATTATCTAGTTTCTCTTGAAAATAACTAGATGAACTGGGCTCACATCCTCTGGTTGCAGCCTCTGGACAGAGAGTGTGAGGACTGCCTGTGACACACAGAGCCCTGGAGCTATGGTAGCCACTTTCACCATCAAGAGTTTCCTGGCTTGAAGCAGTGCTTTTAATTCATAGCATCACAGTCAGACATTTTCCCTCTCATGAAGATATAAGATAGTGAAATTTCTTGTATCTAAATGTCTACAAAAGCAATGAAATACAATTTAGTGACAAAGAGCAAATGGTTCCAATATTTCAGTCTTCAAGCTACTAGGCTGATTCACATTACTTCCTTGGCCCCTGTAGAAATTAATGTTTGCTTCATCTTACTTCAGGCAAAAGTAAACTGTTGACATTGCTTCTCTGGTCTGAAGGGACTTGACAGTATATCAGTTTTTACTTTTCTGTTTCAAAGAATTGGACCACTGCCTAAGTCACTCCGACTGTCCTTTCACTACCTTTGAGTTATCTCACAAAATGACCACTTACGATTTTATTGTATTGCCCTTCCAATAAATATGTCAGCTGTGGATTGAACCCAATTCCTTCTGCTTGGGCTGAGCTCACAGCCACCAAACAACTTGGAATTCCTGCTGCTCAAAATGTGTTTTCAATACCCCTCTGCTTCAGGTGGCTGCTGCTCTGTGATGTCCCCTGGCTTGGAACGCAGAGGTGGCTCAGTGAATAAAGACACTTGCTGCCTGCTAGCCATGGTCAAGCCATTTTGTAAAGTGCCTGCAATTTGATTAAACAATACTTCCTGAACTAAAGTAACCAGAAAAATCCTTGTCCTTCCTACCGATTGGCCCCCAGACCTTAGTAACAGAGTAACGGCTGACCAGAAAAGATATTTATTTGTTGCCACACGTTCTTTATCTATACACACTATATTTAGTTAGTGATGACTAACAACACTACCAATTGGGCCAGAAAGGAAAATATTTCATTCTTTTCCTTCCCTCTGATTCTGACCCTAGAGACTACCTGTAGAGGTCTCTTCCCAGAATAAAGTCTGCCTGTCGCTGAGCCTTTCACCACCCCCTTTCCTTTTCTTCCTTTCCCATGGCCCTTTACACTGCAAGCTTAAGAACCTGACTTTAGTTCCTGGGACCAAAGTGGTGGAAGAAGAAAACAAATTCCTGAAAGTTTGTGTGTCCATACATGTGTCAAAGAATGCCTATGCTTCCCCCAACATAAGATAAATGAATAAAATATAACCAATTTTTCTTACAATTTTTATATTGGCTTAAGGTCACTCAGTGCATTAGGTCTATCACAAATGTCATAACCAAAACAAACTATTACATTGTAGTTGTCTTTAGTTTCACAAAATATGTTTAGTTTCCTCTCATGGTTTTCATGTTTCAAGAATAAAACATGATATAAAAAACAAAAAAGCCTCCTCTTTTTAATAAAATGAGTTTTAAATTGAATTTTTCAAGTAAATGTATGAAATTCTTATTTTCTTTTGTCTTGTTTGCTAGGAATAATCTTATACACTTTGGGTAGAGGGAGAAATAAATGGCCTGTAGTCAGAAAAAAATCCTGCCTCAAAAATTCAATGGCAATGGTATCAAGGACCTCTGCTGCAGACAATGACCTTGGTAATGCTAAATATTCTGAATGCAGCTGTCTATTCGTGGAGGAGAGGATCTGAATGCTTGTGTCCTCAATAGATTCCATGAGTCGTATTTGACAATATGGGAATTTTAGGCAGTGGAGTCTTTGAAAGGTGATTAGATTAATAAAGTGAATCCTTAGTGAGTGATATTAGAGCCCTCATAAAAGAAAGACCTTTCTCTATATGGCGACACAGCTAAAAGGTGACACATGTGAACCAGAAAGCAGGCTTTCCACAAATATCAAGTTTGATTTTGGATTTCTATAAATGGTGTGTGTGTGTGTGTGTGTGTGTGTGTGTATGTGTGTGTGTGTGTGTGAGAGAGAGAGAGATCCACTTATGTGCCACCCAGTTTATATTTGTGTTATGGCATCCCAAACAGACTAAGAAAAGAGAATATCAGAAAAGTCAGGAATTTTATAGGGCAAACACAGACTGTAGTATTAAAATAGATGTGGAGAATGAGAGATAAGAGCAAACAGAGGAGAGGGGAAGTTTCTGGGTAGTAAGGAACGTATTAATGGGGAATCAGTGAAAGTCCAAGCATTGATTAAGCTGTTTTCTGTTAGGCCTGTATTGTTGGGTAATTAACATCTGTTTCTGAGCTACAGAGGCAGAGGCAAGTTAATGGCCTTGCTGATGGGGCCTTATCTTCCTTCCTTCCTCAATAGCAGTTATTCTGATTTCTTGAACCTAGAGGCTGAAGAGAAATTGGCACCTGTTTCTAATCTCTATTGAAGCTTCAAAACGGAAAATAATAACCTAATTAAATGAAAGGATTCGCCTCTCTCCTGGAGATGCTGGGAAGAATACAAAGCACTCATCAGAGTGTTCAAGTTTTGTGCAGCAGAACAGATGATGGATAAAAGTTCAGGTGCTCTGCAATTAGTGCTGGGCAAATGCTTCTGGCAGGCGTCCAATGCCCAGAGACTCAGCACCGCCGTGGCCTGCCAAACTGTGTCCTCAGGAAGCCTCATTTTCTATCCCTTCCAAAGTTAGAATTGTAATTGCTGTATTCTGAGATGAATGAAGGGCTAATCTGCCTGCTCACAGAGTGCATTTCCAGAGGGCTTCCTTTCTGTTGAGTCAGGAAGGTGGCTCTGCTTCACCCACTTCTGTGAGGACTGCAATGATTCCCTTACAAACGCACTTTTTGCTACATGTAGAGCATAGGATATCTCTTCATGGTTTGTATTAGAGGCCACTAGGAGAGCCAGAACCTAGAAATTGAATCTCTCAGGCTGGTAAACAAAGACTGCAATTTTTATAAGAAGTTTCATAAATCTCATTTCCATGAAATTGTTGACTTCCTGATTTTTGATATGTTTTCTATTCAACATGGGAAGACTAAGCACTATGTTTTAACTCATAGTTTATTAAGTAGTAAAAGTATTAGACAGATTTTATCCTTACCATAATGACATATTTAACATTTTTAAATAAATAATTAAGTTAGCCAATCATAAATTTGGATAGACTTTATTTTTAAAGGCTAGTACATACATGACAGCCCATGCAGAAACTGAAGAACCAGGAAACAGTTAAGAAAGCAATAGATTCTGGTGACCCTGACTGAGAAAAGTTCTCTCGTCCCACTCTCCCCTCTCCAGATGCTGACAGACTGTTGTGTGTTAGAATTCCCTTTTGTTGTTAAGCCCTTGGGAACATTACAACAGTCCTGAAGAATTTTTAAAAACAGCTTTCTTCTGTCTGTAAACAGTGCCTCATACAGGTAACAATCTTATTGTAGTTAATAAGCACAGCAAACTTATACGGTTATCAAATTGTATAGTGTCAAATTTCTTTGTAGATGAGGATAAATGGAGCATAATTAGCATGACCATCAATGTAAAATTGTAGGCTTGTAGACTATTAATACCACTTTTCCATAGGTCCTCTTTTAGGTGGATTTCACAGAAGTAGAAAAATCCAACAGGGACTCCAATCAAAGGGCGTCTTCAGCGATTTAAGGCATGTATTTTCTGCCAAAGAGAAACTTGTCTTTACAGAGGGACTGTCCCCTGCCTGCAGAATCATCAATGATAGACAAAATTCATGATAACTTTGCTAGCCACTGGGAATACTGATATGAACTTCATTTTTAGCTGGATTTGATTTGTTTCTTTAAAGATTTTTTTAACAACATGTTGATATGGGATTCCTCTCTGTATGCTGTGAATATATTTTATTACCATTGGTTAATAAATAAAGCTATTTAAGACAATGGTTTAGCAGAAAAACCAGGTGAGAAATCAGAACAGAGACAGATAGAGTAGGTGGAGCTAAAGAGACATCACGTAGTTGCCGAAGGAGAGAGATGCCAGAACAGAATCTTACCCAGTAAGTGACTGCCTCATGACAATAAACAGATTAATAGAAATGGGTCAATTTAAGATGTAAGTGTTAGTTAATAAGAAGCTTGAGCTAATAGGCCAAACAGTGTTATAGTTAAGATAGTTTCTCTGTAATTATTTAGGTCAGGGCAGTTGGGAAACAAAAGAGCAGACTCTGCCTACAAAATGGCATCCAACGTGGGGCAACTACATCCACATAAATCCTGAGAGAGCTTGGAAAAAAATTCTAGACACAAAAGAACAGATGTAAGCATGGCTTCTGCATAGCAGCATTTTCTTTGATAGGCTCTGTTTACTGACCAGCAGAGATGCGGCTCCTTTATGAAGGCTACCTGGTTCATACTGGCAGTACTAATACCTCTAGTTCCTTCAGGAGGTCTAGATACAGAACTAGGGTTTGTGATCAGAATGCTACAAGTTGGCTAATGGCAACGTAGACCTGCTGCATCTCTGGAGCTGGGGCAGTGAGCATGACATGCAGAGGCAGTTGATGTACCCCTGCCATATTAAAAAGTCCAAGAGAGGCCCACCCAGCATCCAGGGCTGTTGCAATCACACTGCTTACCATTTTAAAATGTTATTTGTTAGAAAAAGATTTCAGATACACAATAGAACAGATTCAGACATAAAAGACCTCTAAATGAGACACAGTGTGTTTTAAAACTGTACATAGGCTTGGGGGAGAAAAGAAAAAAAAAAGAAAGATGAAACAAAGTCTTTAAAGAGACAGGGAAAGTAATATAAAAAATACAGACAGACATAGATTAAAGGAGTAAAGAGAATTAAAAAAAATAAGCCACATAAAGATGGACTATACATAGAGAGTCTGTATTACATGTATTATTATATTTTCATTGAATTTTTGACTGCAAAAAGGCATTTGATTCTGGTAGTTTCTAAGTTAAAATAACATAAAGGAATCTTGACTTCAAAATTTGCATCTAAGGATATGTTGCTTTGAAAGAGAGGTTCTGCAGTTGCTTCCACAGAAAATAAGAACCTGTGGATTCCTTCCAGGCTAATGCTGCTTGATGGAACAAAATCTCCCAAAAGGTCTCAGAGAACCTTAAAAAATACTTTGCTCAAAAAGCATCAGAAAGCAGTTTTGAGAAAACAATGACCAAACTCCCAAAATTATTTTTTATAAATATTTGTTTTCATATAAAGTTAGGTATGATATAGAGATGAATACTTTACATTGATTTGAATCTTGGTCTATTGATACAGATTTTGTTACACTGTGTATATGTCTATTTCTACTCTTGTTTAAGGTATTGCATTTGTGTAACTCATTTAAAAATGCAATTTAAAATTTTTAAATTACAGATTAATTCGTAGTCATTTATAACACTCTAACTATAGTCATGCTAGTTAAGTTTTCTAGATATACAAAGATTTATTTCAGTTATATAGTCTTCAAAACTTAAAAGATCTACAAGATATTTAAAAGGTTTTAAGAACCTATGTTTTTCTCAACAGTGAGAAATGTTTGCTTCTGGCAGCACCATTACTGCAGAGAAGTTGATGGGCATTGAGGAAACCATTAGCCTTCATTGTGACAATACTAGCCATTTTAACAAGAAACTGTTCTTGCCTGGATTGCTTGGATGGTATGCTATATAAACAAGACATGGAGTATCCACAGAAAAGTGACCATTAAACTTGCCAAAAGAATGTGTGACAGTAATTTATTTGGGGGTTTCTGCTTTATGAAAGAGTCAGCCAGACATTCTGCAGGACACAGAAGAAAGCAACTGATAAACTTTGCCAGATCTTCAAATTTTCAGCATTGTGGAGAACTCTGCGAAATAATGAGGGTCTTTATGCTGAAAATGGATGCCCCAACATTACAAAAGAACTTTGAAAAAGAAAAAAAAAAAAGAAGAAGAACTTTGCGTGACTCTTCAGGCAGCAAAATGTCTCTGTCAATTCTAGAGTTTTGGAAGTTACTTACAATACACTTCCTGCTTATTTAGGTAATATTATATCCTTCTGGAGTTTTTAATGGAGATGAAGACTAGATAGTTATAGTTTTTTATGGTTATTATAAAAATAAATTGTATATAAATATTATAACTGTAATTCTTGCTTGATAAGTGTTTTGTATATGTAATTTTACTATACTAAAGTTAAGCCTTCCAATTATTCAGACAGAAAAGGGGAGATGATGAGGGATTCCCCTCTGTATATTGTGAATATGTTTATTTCCATTGGTTAATAAAGAAGCTGCTTCAACCAATGGCATAGCAGAATAAAGCCAGATTGGAAATACAAAAAGAGATAAACAGAGAGATTAGATGGAGTCACGAAGATGCCATATAGCTGCCAAAGGAAAAGGACATGCCAGAACCTTAAGAATGTTACCGGTAAGCCACAACCTTGTGGCAATACACAGATTGTTAGAAATGGGTTAATTTAAGATGTAAGAGCTAGATAGGAATATGCTAGAGTCGTTGGCCAAACAGTATTGTAATTAATATCGTTTTTGTGAGATTATTTGGGTCTGAGTGGCTAGGAATGAAAAAGCAGTCTCCATTTACAAAGTTAAGGTCAATGCAAAATTAAGGTCAATTTTGATACAATGTGTATATGTATATTTCTACTCTTATTTAGGGTATTAATGTTTATGCAGCTTATTT
>JAQHUG010000213.1:2760960-2772927 GCA_028555095.1 Dicrostonyx torquatus | reverse complement strand
TGGGCTTCCCATAGGGCATGGTATCCTGCCCCATCCTTAAGGAAGTAGGGAGAGGGCGGTGGGGTAGTGGGGGAGCGGGAAGGCCAGGAATAAGGGGAGTAAATGTAAATTTTTCTTTTAACAATAAAAAAAAAAGACTGGCCACAGTCACCTCTTAGCTCTCTGACTCCTCAGACCAAAAAGAGCCAATCTCCTGTCTCTGCCCCACCTTATCACCCCCTCTCTCTGCCCAGCCTTATCACTTCCTGTCTGCCTGTACAGACCTCCAGACCTCTCTGATTAACTAGTGGCTAGTAATACCCTCTGACCTCTAGACAAGCTTTATTTGTCAGAAAACAAACAAAATATCACAATATAAAAATGCACAAATTTAAGATATATGTGTATATTTCTCTATCAGGTGATTCGTAAGACTCAGGCTGATATGGGAAACTATGCAAATATTTGGAAAACCACAGTAAAGTGTAGTTGAGCTGAGTTTGACAGTGGAATGTGAACTGAAGAGTTGCTGTCCAGCCCATATTGTTACCTGTAACCAATTAACTGTTGTTGATCTGAAGCACTTATTAGTGGAGAGGTGAAAGAGGAACAGGTCAATTCCACATTGCAACTGAAGGTATCCTCTTCAAATTAATGCAAGTATCATGGTTAGGTAGAAATACAGTCATGGTAAAGGAAACTGCCATTAGAGCAAGACTCAGCTGGCTCACCCAAGTAGTGTCGAGTCAAGGGGAAAGCATATATCACAAGGATTCCCAGAGATGGACCTGGATTTGACTTCAAGTAATGGAAAGCAATGATTTGAAATCCTCCTATTATTAATCAAATATTTACACTTTTTCTTTCATTCATTCTGTTTTCACGGTAAGGATGAAGGAGCACAATGGAGAAATGAATAGCCAAGGGAGTGATGGGAAAACATGTCAGGTAGAAGCAGATTCCACAATGTGAAGGAAGCCTTTAGCAATAAGAAACTCCCAAGAAACTTTGTGGAAAAGGCAAATATCACAAAAGGACTGCTGAATATTTTTGTTGAAAAATTACAGAATGCTAGCAAGAAAAGACAGCAGAAGAATTGCGAAGTGTCTATAATTTATTGGGGAAAAAAAACCTAAGACTGCAGTGATTTACGACCAAAGGAAGAGTTATTTTTGTGACACATGAAATATTAATTTGCAAAGGGGTGGTTCAAAGACATACTAATTTACAAAACTAGATAAAATTAAATGATATCACAGGCTACGACAACTTTAATTGATAGCATATAATAAAGGAAAAGAAATGAATGAAACCAAACTTTCATTTTCCCCAATTGTCACTCCCCTGCCAAAATCTAGTGGGTTAAAGTATATTCTAGTACATTACACATGATTAACATCTCATATTAGTGGACCTCTTTCAATCCTCCTGAGCTCTGAGTTCACAGAGAAACCTAGATCCTACCCCTGAATCCCAGGAAATACAAATCTTTTTGGATTCCAACTGCCCTGGTTTGAACAGTGAGCTGATTTCTCGTTGCAACCAGGTTGTAAAATGCAATGTTGATCTTTTAGGAGACCTCTAATAAGAAAGAAAATCATTACATCAAAAAAGGAGAGCTCCTTGCAAATAAGTGGGAGCTTTTGGACTGTCAAGAGTGTTTCCTCAGAGCAAGATTTTCCTCAGGGCTCCATTACTGTAGAGAAAGGTCATTATTTGGAGCTGAAAAGCCCTGTTTAGTTACCAGAAGTTCTGTTGCATTCTTAGTCTGGAGCAATGAACCCTTTTCTCTAACTTCCCACCTCAAATACTCTATTAACCCAAGAGGGACCTCACTGCTAATTGGTTTTGCCTGCCTCAAAGGGCTGTGCTTTTTAAGGAGTGATATGTGTTCTTTGTCTATGTTAACTTAATATCGTCTGCAATTTCCTTTTGTTTATGGCATCCTTTTGTAGAGTGCAGTGTTAATTATCAAAACAGCTTCTTACTTAAGAGGACATTCTTCAGACTGGAAACAGCTTCACTGAGTCTTTCAAGCATGTAGAACCCTGTAACTGTCCTAATTGTCTTCACCTCCCCGCACTGAAATAAACACCTACCTGCTCAAAGCCAAAGAGCATCACCTCACTGTAGAAAGAATCCACTCAGGGCTGGAGAGATGGCTCAGTGGTTAAAAGCATTGCCTGCTCTTCCAAAGGTCCTGAGTTCAATTCCCGGCAACCACATGGTGGCTCACATCCATCTGTAATGGGGTCTGGTGCCCTCTTCTGGCCTTCAGGCATTTACGCAGACAGAATATTGTATACATAATAAGTATTTTTTTAAAAAAAAATGAAAGAGTCCACTCAGTCATTATCAAAATGCAAAAACAAAACTTCCAATTCTTTTAGGTGTAGTTGTAAAATAATCTGTAATATCTGCACTACAGATATATTGGGGATGATACAGTTTGGGTAATAATCTAGGATTAGGTGTAATTTCCTTCTGTGTTTACTGCTTATTTAACATTGACCATTCTAGTCAGTTTCTCCACTTGCTGGTGCAGTTTAGATTATGAAAATCTCCTATGAAATAGTTACAATTTGGTTCTAGGTCTTTAGAAAACCTCCAAGCATAGCCACTTATTAGATGCTGCCTGAAGCTGCCTGTATCCCAGATCTGTTCCTCTGTTCTTAAAGTAAATAGTGCTGTAAATATTTTAATGAAATGAAAGAATCATATTTTCTTTTGAAGTACCAAGGGAATCTAATAAATCAATGGCTCTCAACCTTCCTAATATTACAACCCTTTAATGCAGTTCCTCATGTTGTGGTGACCCCCAACCATAAAATTATTTTCATTGCTACTTCCTAGCTATAATTTTGTTACAGTTATGAATCATAACATAACATCTGTGTTTCCCTAAAGGGTTGTGACCCACTGTAATAGATGCTTTGGTGAAAACTTTTAATATTTTGCTTTGATTAACCAGGACATTCAGCATCAGGCATGAAGTAAGCACACATTTGTGCTGTGAGTAGACATTGCATGTGTACACATTCATAAATAATGCCATAAGAAAAGAATAGCATTGAGAAAGTTACTCATACACTAGGGTTATAGATATGAGAACTCTGATTTGTTAGCTAATACCAAATTGTCAGCCCTTACACACAAGTAACTTTATACAGACTGAGCAGGATGCATTTATGTATTTAGGAATATAGATGTGTATGCAAAAATATATACATTTAACAAAATTATTGAAAAGGACTTTAAAAGAAAGCAAGGAACGTTATATGGGAGAGCTTGAGGAAGAAAAAGGAAAGGGAAATGGCATATTTATAACATGACCTCAAAAATATTTTTTAAAACATTACAACTTCTAAACAAATTTTTGTTACCTATTTCAAGATTATCTGCAAAACTGGACAACAGAGGTCAGGAAAATATTTAAGAAGTAAACTCTTTCATTAATAAAATTGTCAACTTCAGCCATAATCAATGCCAAACTATCTACATTAGAGTGTAGATACAATTAAAACTTTCAGAGTCAACAAAAATCAAAACAAAGGGTCTCACTAGCTGTGAACTGTTGCTACATTCTAAATAAAGATAATAAAAACAACTTTTAGGAGAGAATCTCTGCTCATGTCGTCATCACAATGAATAAAATGAGAGCTGCACCTGAATTTCCATGTGTTTATTAGATGTCTCAAACCCAGAGCTCCAAAATAATAATCCTTACTTCTTGATATGTTTTAACTGAAGTTCACAATATGAAATTATTAAAACTTCCATCTGAATGTTGATGGTTTGTGTGTGTGTGTGTGTGTGTGTGTGTTATAATGTCAGATACTTTTGTCAATTGCTTTTTACCTTATAGACCTTTCATTGAACTGGTAGCTCACCAATTTGGCTAGGTTAGATGGACAATAATCCGCATGTTTCACCCTACCATCTAGTGCTTGGGTAATAGAGGCACTTTACTGTGCCCAGATTTTGCATGAGTTCTGGAGAACCAGCCATCTCCTATTAAATATTTACCTTTATTACCTTTTAATGTAGAAACCTTCCAAAACATTTTCCTTGTATACCTTATCATTTCCATGATTCCTCACTACTTAACATAAAAAAGATTGTTGTTTTATTAAAATGCAGCAATTCCTAATAACTAAATATCATTTTCACATACATTAAGGTCTAAGTTTGTATTTTATAATCTAGACAGGCATATACAGACATACATGAATATACAGATGAATTCATATTAATATAGCTACTGGAGTATCAAATACCTAACACCAGGGCTGACAATCCAGAACAGCTGCTCCAAAAGTTTGAGGATGTAGCTCAGTTACAGACTGGCTGTCTCGTTTGCACAAATCTTTGGATTAGATCTTTTCCACTGCAAGAAAACAAAAAGAGCTTCAAGCTATCTGAAAAGGCATTATTGCAAATCAACGCATCTACTTCAAGTGCTTGTATGATGTGTAAATTCGGTAAAAGGGCAGCAGTCTCATTCACAAAATGGCTGGGTCATTTCAATTTTAACCCCAGCTCACTAAAACATCTTGAACAAGATACCAACCTTCCCTCAGCCTTCACTTTCCTCAGTTATGGAGGAAGAGACCAGGGCCTGACAAGAATCCCTTAACAGAATGTAGATCTATTCCTGGCTTGTAGACAGAAACCTAGGATCATTCCTACCAAATATCTTATGTTCTAGTTTAGAAAGCAGGTCTAACACATGTGGAATGAATGACAGTCGGGTGAAATCCTGAAATGTCAGTATGATGTGGGAGGTAATGTATGTTGTGAATGTGTTTTATTGCTATTCTTAATAAAGCAGCTGCTTTCAGCCAGTGACTTAACCAAGTAAAGCCAAGCTGAAAGAGATAGAGAGAGAGAGAGAGTAGGCAGAGACAGAGGGAAGCCATGTAGCCTCTCTAGATGCCGAAAGCAGGACGGAACTTTATCCGGTAAGCCACAATAATGTGGCGATACATAGATTAATGGAAATGGATTAGTTTAGGATATAAGAGCTAGGTAAAAATACACTTAAGCTATTGGCCAAACAGTATTGCAAATAATACAGTTTCTGTGTGATGATTTAGAGTCACAGCACTCAAGAAATGAACTAGCAGCCTCCATCAACACCAGTAGGATAATATAATATGAAAATATAGACAGCTTTAAATAGAAAAGACTATCACATGAAAGGGATATTTTAATGGAAATGATCATTTAAAAAAACAGATTTCCAATCAGGGTAGCCTGCATGACTCCAATAGGACTCCCAAGCTATGACCAGAAAGGTTCAACTTTCACAGCCTCAAGGAATATTTCAAAAATGAGCATCATGGCCTAACCATGTGGCCTGCTCATGATGTTTAGAGTTTCTATAGCTGTATTATCAGGAATAGCATGTATATGTCTATCAACACAAAAGACAGGCTACTCTCTGAAATCTAGTCTGAGATGATTTGAGGGACACATGAGGCAAATGTCAGAGAGTAAATGTCTGTTCTTTTAAAGACCTTGCAGTCAAATTATATAAAAGGGAAAAAGGGCCCTACCATCATCAACAAATCAATATCTTTCCTTTAGAAAATCCCAGATATGGGGTTCAAGTCCTCTATCCACAAATCTGATACACATCGGTTTGCTTTGTCAGATGAACAGGGAGGAGTTAAACAGCACAGGGAAACAATGACAATTCCTTAAGGCTAACATGGACTGAAGACAGACAACCCTCCCAGCCTCCACCTGGCAGCCTGAGAACAGGAGCCCTGGTGTCACAGAGGGACCATCACACTTCTGTTGGTCCACTTCCTTAAAGAATTTGCCTGCCTATTAAGGGCCTTGAATTTTCACAAAATGGATAATATTCAAGGCACATCAGAGCAGTCTGGAGACTTGAAGGTACATTAACTTGAAATATCCAAAGTTGCTTGACTTCTGCCTCTGAGGGCTTCTGAGGCCAGGCAAAGGTTAAGCATCTGCTTCTTGTTGCAGAATAATGCACCTGCTCCAGGACACAGACAGGCATCACCTGTGAAGTCCCTACAAGGAAGCCTGCTGTTTAGAAAGTACTCTTGCCAGAAATGAGTTCTACCATATGGACTAAAGCACACTTAAGAGACTTCAATCGGCAAGCTAACACGGACAGACTTCGCAGCCTGTCCCCCTTTATAGCCTATACGTTCACTGTGCAGGAACCGATAGTAAGTGGCTGGTAACTGGTGTGTTTCCCTGCCTGGTTTTGTAGTACTGCTCTGTTTCTTCCATTTAACTCGCAGATACACATAATCCATGTACATGAATCTAAACACCACAGTGTCATTTAGAGAACTGATGACATCTTGGATAAGGGCTGAAGCAGTAAAGGCCTAACAGACACCTCTTGAATGCTGCGTACAGTGATCTGAAGATGCTCCTTCAGCTTCTAGGAAAGCAAATTAAGGCAACTTGTATCTTAATACGTACTAATTTAGTGAGACAGCTGCTGATGGGAAGAGGAGAGTGGCACAGTTCTGCTTGAGAAAGGACACAGGATCAGGAGCCCGAGTTCCTGCTTTGCCAAGCACGAGCTAAAGCACCTGAGAAAGTTTTATTGATGTCTTGCTGCCAGTTCACCTATATGATGCGTGATACCTGCCTACTGCCTTTCTCCCAGGAAGATTAAGTTCAAAAATGAAATGGTACAGGAAAAATATCAGGCCTTCTGCAATGACACTTAGATGGTATTATGGGCTGTGAGGTTTTCTAGGCCTGGATTTATCTTTCACTTGAACTTCTAGAGGACTGATTGCTGCCGTTCTTGTGCTCTTTTAATATTCACGGATATGAGTTCCAATGCTTTACTCATTTCATAGAAGCATATCAAAGACCAGCATATGCCATATTCTCGGAGCCAGAATCTTACTAAAGTGAGCAAAAGCAAGCTATTGCTTCATAGAGCATTTAACACACCTTCCAAATACACTTTCGACTTTTCAAGTATTTATACCTTAGACTGACCTTTAAGAGATACATATCAAATATACATAAAAATATAATACCTCAAAGTCAATTTTACATAGTAGAACTTAATTCATCAGTTTAAACTATTGTTGTTTGTTTGTTAAATTGTTATTTATTGTGACAGGGTCTCACGTACCTCAAGCTGACCTTGAACTTGCTGTATAGTTAAGAATGATACTGAACTTCTGTTTCTCCTGCTTCCATTTCAGGCATTAACCTAAGGATTCATGCTTGCTAGGTCAGTGCTCTTCCAACTGAGCTACGCCCCTATCCCTGTCATCTTTATTTAAACACATATTGTTTTGTTTCTCATATATCAGGCTATTAACTAAGAGTTTATGATTATTGATAAGAATTATCCGAGTACCAAGTTAAAGACTGAACCTCCCCACACCTGCTCAATACTGTCTGTAAAGAACTTTCTGCCACAGGAGAAATTTCATTTATAGATCATTACACACACAATGGTTACACGCTTGTGTCTGCAATCATGTGGAATGTTTTTATCACTATATGAGTGGATAATGTAGCAAAGAAGAGGCAAATAATCAGAGAAACTAGGGGTACCTTTTGCAATTATGCAAAAGTGTTTTAAAGATCACATAATTGAGGAAGAGGAAAATTGGGAAGTGTAGCAGAACCCTGGAGAACTGAGAGAACCTCCTCCACATGAAGCTGAATGCTACTGCCCATCTGATCACACCTCACTGAGACAAGGAAATCCAGCCACTTGAGTGGTTAGCTAGGATGCTGAAGTCCACTGATACCTCAGCTAAGCATGTATCACTTGAGTCTATTGAGGTACAGAATTCATTTCCATCCCTTAATTGATGGGGGCTATTGAGATGGCTCCCATTTAAAGGACGTCCTGTGCAACATGAGAACTGTTGTCAGAATCCCGAGAAGCCTACGTGAATGGCTGGGGTCTCCTGTAATTTCTGACTTGAAAGGCAGAAAAAGAGGATCCTCAGTGCAAGCTGGCTAGTAAGAATAGCCAAATCAAAAGCTTTATGCTTGGCTGAGAGACAGTGCATCAGTGATTAAGATGGAAAGAGCAGTAGAAGACAGTCCATGATATCAACCCTGGCCATTCACAAGCTCTCCCAGAAACACACAAGCGTGCCCCCATTCATATGCATATATACATAAAAACTGAAAACTAAACACACACACAGAGTTTTTGAAAAGAAAAATTTGGCAAAGAGATTTGAATTGACAACACAATTTGGATAACACAATTTTAACAAACCAGCTGATCATTATAAAACTCATAGAGTTCCTTCTTTGGTGTAGGAGGGTCCTTCTGTATTTGGGTTGCTTTCATTGGTTAATAAAGAAACTGCCTTGGCCTTTTGATAGGGCAAAATCTTAGCTAAGCAGGGAGGACAGAACGGAATTCTGGAATAGGGAAGGCTCAAGGAGAGCTGCCATGTAATCACCACAATCAAACATGCTGAATCTTTCCCGGTAAGACCACTACCTTGTGGTGACTTACAGACTATTAGAAATGGGTTGATTCAAGATGTAAGAGTTAACCCATAAGAGATTAAACATTATGGGCAGGCAGAGTTTAAATGAATACAGTTTGTGTGTAATTATTTCAGGTATAAGTTAGCTGGAACCAAAAGCAGGCCGGCGGCTGGGAGCCAGCCAGGAGCCAGGCGCAGGGATGCAGCCCACTCCTCTTGCAACACTTCTTAACTACCAACATAGTTATGTTCCAATAAACTCATGCTAAGCTGAAAACATCAAGCAAAATATACATTGTGCTCAACCTAACAACCAAACACACCTTAGCAACAGCACATTGTAGAACAGCAATTGTCTAACTATGACTCTGAGATCCTGTCCTAGATGCCCGTGACAGCTCCCTGCTTCAGTCTTGTGTCACAAAAGCCTCCTGGCATGCGGAATCATTAGGACAGGAAAAGATCAAAACTCAAAATCTGAGATAATTTTTAAATGGATTTCTATTGCTTTCCTAACATAGCAAAGCCGAAAAATCATCAAATTTATTAATCATGAGTTCAGGAGCATCTATATTTAACATACATTGAACTGCATATCATTCCTAAATTGCTTGTACATGGTACAGGTCTGGTAATAATATACATCGTGAAGAGCAATGCCAAGGAACTATAAACAACAGTAACATTTATTGTGAGTGAATAGTTAATTTAGGCTGTGTTACTTATGTATTTCTCAATAGTAATTTTTACCAAACCAATTTTTCTCTTTTCTAATGCTTAAGATATGGACTAAAATATTGTGAGAACTAATGCATAGGAAGTTCTTGGTGTGTGGAAGCAATGACAGCAGCTCCTAAAGAAATTTACATTCTGTACTTCATGCACTTCTACACTTAACCATTCCCCAAAATATACACACATATACATGTGTGCAAAAAATAACCACTATATCCTACCATCATACCAATAAGAGTTAGAATTTTTTCTCGTTGTCTCATGCTACATCATCTAGCTTCCTAAAATTTTCCTAGAATAAAATGGGCCCTACAAAAAAATCCTTGAATGACTGAATAAATGAAGAAGCAGAAAGTGTTGGGTTCATTTGAAGGGAAAGAGTTTAAGTATGCAGACAAGGGTGACACAATTTGAAGCCAGCAACACTGTACTGGCTATCCCTCCATCTGAAGGCAGAAAACTCCTTTTCTATTTTCCCACTCAGGAGACAACATCTTGTGAGGTTGCTCTGGTGTGTCAACACTGGATACCTTTTGTCTGCTGGCAAAGCTACAATTTCACTGTTTCTCGGTTTTAGATTCATTTAGACCTTCTCAGGAAATAGTTACATATTAATCTCACTCCTTGTTGCATTGCCTTGTTCACCTTGTGGCATTCCTGAGCAGAGTGAACAACAGTCAATCATTGTTTTCAAATGCTTTATAGGAAACAAACTTAAGAAGAAAAATAACATTAAACATTAAGAGGTTAGCTGTGCTGACAATACCTATTCTTTCACATGCTTCAAGTTTGAGTAGTATGCTCTTTGGAATGCAATATCCATTCCATCAGGTGGTTAATAGTCAGCTCATTTGGTCTTTGTGCTAATTAAGACAAAACATTCACTTGAAGCTCCTTAAACATTTGGTAACTGTTATACTTCATTTGTTCAACAAGGCTGAAATATATGGACTAGCCTTTGGCAGATCTTGCAATGGAGATAAGAGGAGTTGAAAGGGAGGTGTTTTCCTTCTTGCAGTGAACACTACAGCACAGGACAGCAGAACACTTACTTCATGTTGGAGACTGCACGTTAGGAGAAGTCACAATGAAAGAACACTGTAATGAGTGCTACAAGCATTCAGAGCAATGGGGCTTGCAGGGGTTGGAATGAAATGGAAGGTTTAACAATGGAGGAGGAACCTGAACACGAGTCTTGAAAGATCTGCAGACTCTCTCCGCCCCTCAAGCTCATTTTCTAATCATTACCCGCAGTATGAGCGAGGTGCCTTTGGAGAGCAGGAAGGAAATCTGCTTGCCTGATTGTTCAAATGCAGTCCTACCCGTGCAGTCCCCATTCCAGAACCCTCAAAATGACAGCACACACAATACTCCCTGTTGCCGAGACAGAGGCACTTTTATTCCCTTCTCTGAGTATGGATCAAGGTCCTGCCAAAGGGGTGGAGAATCACGTCATCTGGAGCTCAAGTGGGAAGCTGTAATAGCCTTAATAGAAAGTTTTTGCTACAGTTCTTTCAAGTGCTATCAGTTAAAAATAAGATAGGACTTTAATTAATAGGTTTATAGGAAATATTGGCTGAAAATTTATGCATCAATGCTGATAAACTTGCAAGAATTGACTATTCTGACAAAGAGACGGATGACAACTACACTTCTGCTTAAAAAGATCCACATATCACAGAAGAGGTAACAAGTTTACCAGTATGGGCTATCATCAGAAGCCTTTGGGGGAACAATTTATTATTTCTTTTGTAGAATTTTTTAACGTAGACATGTTATACCCATTTTATAATAAATGCTACAAATGTGAAGCTTATGGTCTCGCTTAACCAAAAGACAGGTTGCTGTAAGTGATTTTCTTGTTATTATCTGTCATCAGTTGACATTAAGCAAATCAGATAACAGTCAGTAATGCAGCTACTCAGAGGGTAGTGCGGTGCTCACGGCTGCTGCTAAAAGTTAGATGTATCATTTTCATTATTGACTATGCAAATATTAACTATGATCATTGTAAAGAAGTGTAAGGAACCCTGTCTGTATTCTATGCAACGTGACACTTTATTAGCTACATGCATCAGTAGAAATGTGTGTGTATGAGTGTGTGTGTGTGTGTATGTGTGTGCGTAGGTTACAAGAGACTAGGAATGAAATAAAAGCATTTTCACATTGTAAAAAAATACAGAGAAATATGTGAAAGGAAAAGAATTTTGTGGAAATTTTATATATTTATAAAAATACTATAAGTTGCTAAGTTGATTTTCCTTAGGAATCTGGCTAGCTCTGCAATTATCACAGAATGTAGACGAGAGTCTGAAAAAAATGTTATACATTACACTTATAGTCAACAACAAAAATAATAAAAGTAAAGGAAATTATAAGTTCAAACTTAAGTCCACAGTGGGTTCTGTGAGTCTTCAGTACTATTTTGTTGAGCCCTAGTCTTACTGAGTACTGATGATCTTTTTCTAAAATCTCTAGCTCTTATTTGGATGTGTGTTTTATGTGGCACAGCGCTTCTGTCTTATCATCTCATGTTTCCTCTCTTCATCCTCCTCATTGCCAGCTCCAAGCACATACAGGCACAATGTCATCCCTCCTAGGGTTCCCTTGTCACAATTAGGTAGCAGTGTTCTCTGTCATATTGATTCATCCTGGGAAATTCCTTAAGCATATTTGTAAATGAAACACTGTGAACCTGGAGCATTTAAATAGGATTTGTCATTGTATATACCAGTGTCCCTTTCTGTCTTCTTACCCACCTGTGTAGGTATTTCCATCC
>JAQHUG010000213.1:2730613-2752722 GCA_028555095.1 Dicrostonyx torquatus | reverse complement strand
TCCTTCCAACCTCTCCCAACTTACTTTTATGGCCTCTTTAATTATTATTGCTGGATACATAGATAGATAGATAGATAGATAGATAGATAGATAGATAGATAGATAGATAGATTCATGTATAATATATAACTATTATTGTTGCATATGTGTGAATAAATATATAGTAAAACATGATTAGCAGGAACTATGTTTTGAACTTTTTTGTGTCCCAAAGTTGTTTTAGGGTAGAACACAATTAAATGTTTAAAGATGACATAAAAAAGATCTATGTATAATTGGACAAAGGGAGAACATCTCTACAGGAAAAAGTGATGAGCTGGAGAGATGGTTCAGCAATTAGGTGTGCGTGCTGCTCTGGCAGAAGGCGTGCATTTGGTTCCCAAAACCCACACTGGGCAGGTCCTAATCAACTGTAACTCTAGCTCTAAGGGGTCAGACTCTTTCTCCCGACTTCCATGGCTATCCATATGCCTGTGGAAATGATGCACACAAGTTCTCACATGTACATATACATTTTTAAAAGAAACTGAATGCATTAGTAAACAGAGGATCAAGGACCGACCACTTATGTGCCTGATTCTGAGGCAAAGACTAAGCACTTTCAAGTACCCACACTTTATTTGGAATTACAGCACAAATGGAAAACTGACCTTTAGAAGCTTCATGATCTATGAGAGAGACAAAGAAATTCCATCAGACAAGAACTGAGAGACTGATCTGACCCCGTTTAATGTTGGAGTGACGGCTGGCAGGAACATGATGACAAAGAGCAAACAAGAAAACTGTCTCCCTCTGTAAACACAGCTGAGCAATCTGAGTTACATATTCCACACTATGGAATTCCCATGTAGGGTAACCTTCACAGATTCCTGATATTCTTTGGAAATAGCTAAGATACCTGTTTCATTCTCAGTTTCTATCAGTGACTACAGAAATGGCAATGATAACAAAGGGAAGTTTCCAATTGCATTCAGCTTTTCCAATTTCCCATCATATTTAGCTCTCCCAGCGGTTGACTCTATTAATGTTGAGAACTTTGTCTGACTTATCAGGAATACAAAGTCATCACTAGTAGAGAGCTCTGAGTTGAATGATTTTGTGACTTTAACAAGTTTAGCTTGTACTGAGTCTAAACCTCAGGAATAGTCTACACACTTCACAAGGATGTCAGGAAGCTAGCCCTTATAGGGAAACAAGAACAAGATATCTTCTTCTACTACTATGAATTATCAATTTATAAGTGTTCTATTCTCCAGGAAATTAACTGTAAGACACTCAGCTTATGCATTTCCATATAAGTTTCCAGAAAGCATGGGAAAAAAATGGTGACAGGGTGTTTCCCATTTGCATTCATTCTAGAAATTGGAAAATGTGCAAGTACATTTGTACACAATTTGCTTCTCATAGCCAAGCTAATCAGACAGTCAAGTTTAAAAAGACAAGCCACGTGATTGTTAAGTAGGAAGAACTCACTAAGAATGGGCCCCTCCCACCTTCTACCGAGAGATATGGGGAGTGGTGAGAATTTTCCCAAGAATAGCAGCTCATCTAAAATATTTGGAGGGTTAAGTCAGCTGGTAGAGTGCTTGTCTTGCGTGCATGAGGCTGTGTACTCAATCCCAGCTGGAAAAAAACCAAGGTCATTTGATTAGAAAGAATTATTGATAATTTCTCACATGTGTTTTTCAGATCCTTTAGTCATCATTCTCTATCCTATGAATATTATTCTCTTGTTTTTATGGAAAGTGACTACACCTATGTTGTAAATGGGGGGAGAGGTGCGGGTTGTGTTCCCCAGCCGCCAGCAGTTGGCCCACTCAGCTGCTGGCCGCCTGCACTCGAAAGAACCACAGGAGACCGGTATTCATTCAAACTCTGACTGGCCCATTATCTCTAGCCTTTTCTTGGCTAGCTCTCACATCTAAACTAACCCATTATAAAAGTCTGTATGTCACCACGAGGTGGGTGACTTACCGGACGGTTCTACGGTACTTCCCTCTGCGGCGGGGGCCTCATGGCAACTGGCCCACTTCCTTTCTTCTCCTCCCAGAACTTCCGTTCTGTCTACTCCGCCCACCTAAGGGCTGACCTATCTATAAGCCAGGCAGCTCTTTATTCAACCAATAAGAGTAATACAAAATACAGGAGAAACTCCCACATCATTTCCCCTTTTTCTGTTTAAACAAAAAGAAAGGCTTTCATTTTAACATAGTAAAATTACATATAACAAAACAGTTATCAAGAATTACAGTTACAATATTTATATCTATTTTATCTTTTATCATAACTAAGGAAGATTATAACTATAACTATCCATTCTTCAATTCCATCAAAGACTCCAGAAGGATATAATATTACCTAATTAAACAAGAAATAAGCAACTTACAAAACTCTACAAGTGACAAAGACATCTCGCTGCCTGTACAGTCACCCAAAGTTCCTCTTTACCATTGGGGCATCCATCTTCAGCCTACAGGCCCATAGCGTCCAGCAGACATTTCCATAAAGCAGGAAAATTCAAAGACAGTTCAGTCACTTTCTTTTGTGTCCTGCAGAATGTCTTGCAGACTCTTTTATGAATTAGGAACCCTGAAGGATCATCTCACCTTTCCCATCTGCTTCTGCCTTCCTTCATTCCTGAGGAAGACATACCGCTATTCACAGGCTACGTGCTCTGGGACTTCCCTCACTCTCCTGCATGTGCACTGGTTCAAGTCTTATCTTCTCACAAGGAATGAAGTTTGCATCTCTGGTGAATTTTAAAAATGCCAAGGCAATTTACATTATTGTTTAAAGCAAGGCACCACTGAAGGTCAAGTGCTTACAAACAGTTTGAAGCAGTTTGAAGATGCTAATAGGAAGCAGAACACTTACCAGCACTAATAGTGTTGATGCAGGCTTGTGATTCTAGAAGTCAGGCAGCTGATGCAGGAGCATCACCTGGGCTACATATTGAGTTTGACACTAGCACAGGCTACAGAGGAAGGGATTAAATTTATATTTATCCACAACCCAATTTACCATATTTAAAGTAATCAAGTCAAACTGCAGACCTAGTAACATAACTAAAGGTGAGAGCGTTCTGTGATCTTGAGTAAAACATCTTGTCCCTGCATTTTAGTCTTACCCAAGTTTCTACTTAATTTCATTGAATTATTATGCTTATTTTTCCAGTGGGAAAATGTGTTCACTGGTACTCTCCTCTATCTCAAATTAAAAATCCTTTTAAAACAATTGGCACTAATCCTATGAGTATAGCAGAATAACCTTATCATTTTGTTGGCTTTCTTCTTTCTTTTCCTTTTTTTCAGTCAGGTTTGGTTCTACCCTAGGTCTCTAAGCTATCCAGATTCTGGATCCTGGCCATCTAAATTGCTATACTCATAGGATCAGTGCTTATCTCAGTCTTCATCAGAGAGGCTGCCTCTGGCAGTTGATGGGAGCAGATATAGAGACCCATGGCCACACAGGCAGGCAGAGTTCAGTAAACCCCACAGAAGAAGGGAAGGAAGGGTTATAGAAGCCAAAGGCATCAAGAACACTAGAAGAACATAGTCCAGCACACAGAATCAACTAAGCAGGGCTCACAGGGGCTCACAGAGACTTACTAAGTGGAAACCACTAAATATTCATGTGTCTGCATTAGGCCCTATACATACATACTGTGGTTGCTTAGCTTGGGGATTGTGTCGGACCCATAAAAATGGAAATGGGAATTTGTCTCTGACTCTTTTGCATGTTCCCAAAACCATTTTCCTCCTATTGGTTGCCTCATCCAGCTTTGAAATGGGGATTATGCCCAGTTTCACTGCATGCTTTAATGCAGTGTTAGGGTGACATTGCCAGGAAAGAGATCGGTTGTTTTCTGAAGGGTAGCAGTATATCTGGAGGAGAGGGAAGTTGAGAGAAGCTTTGGGAGGAGGAGAGAGAGGGGAGGCGGCTGTTGGGATGTAGTGTAGAGGGGAGAATAAATTTGTAAAAAGTAAAAGAGAAGATCAGTAGCAATAGAACCTTGACAGAATCTAAGTTCTCCCAGATGAAGATGGTATCTTTAGAAAACTACTCTTAGTACCCTGGCTAGGGCCATCTTAAGACTTTACACAATTTCTGCATAGCCAAGAACATGAAGAAGAGGAAAATAATGGGCAAGAGGAAGATTCTCGAGCTCAAAAGAGCAGCGATAATGAGAAGCCTCCTGGGATTCCATCTTCAAGGTTTTCTTTAGCCAAGAGGACCAGAAAGAACATTTCAAACATATTTGCTGAGATGCAAATATGAACTGCAGTAGCAAAAACTCCCACAGGCATCCTACGGGAGAACTAAGCTTCCCACCCAGGAATGAAGCTGCTTTTCCCTGGACAGGGCTAGAAATACAGCAATACGGTAGAAGTAGTGTGTGAAATATGCAGTGTAATAATCAGCGGATGAAGTCTTTTCCTCTATTTCCTGATCCAAATGTCAGTGGTTTGGAACTCGTTCAGCATCTGTCATGCAGATCAGGGTTACTTCTGTGGGCAAATAAATCCTCAAACTTTAGGAGGCCTGCTAATCATGTCACTGTGAAAAAAGAAAACTGTGAACAACAGTCTAGAAGAGGAAAGGTTTATTTAAGTTCACATTTTCAGACAGGATATGCCTCGTGTGATGGAGCCGTATCTTTGGGGCCAGACCCATAGTAAGACAGGAAAAAAAAAGAAGAAATTTTAAAAATCCAAAAAATATCATAGAGAAAAGGCATGGTGGTGTAAACATGTCTGTGTTTTCTAATAAGCAAAGTAAAGTGAGAAAGATGGCCTTCAAAGGCATACCCCAGTAACCTCTATCTCCACCCAGGTCCTGCCTACCACAATTCTGCCCTACCCAATAGTCTTCTCGAAGGTTTAATCAATGACTGCATTAATCCATTGAAGGAACACACAGCCTTTGTGACCCAATCACGTCCTAAAATCCCCACCTCTGACCATTGCTTCAAAAGAGAATATTTCTTGTCCAATTCATAGAAACTATAGGAAAAGAAAATAACGAGTGTGCACTCACGTTCAAACCTATGCACATAAGCATGCCATGAATTCTGTAAGGGCTCAGTTTCTACAATCTCCTTCCACTCTCCTCATCTCATTAACTCCCCATAAGCCACTCATAGAATGATCTTTCATTTATAGAAGACGGGAATGAGGGCATAAGATTTTTAATTTGTCTAAGTTAACATGAGCCAGTAAAGAAACTATCTAGAATTCAAATTCATATCTAAAAGCTACAAAATTCACCAACCAACTCTGAAGCATGAAACAAATCTCTCATCTATTTTATATTCCCATAAAATGAACCCATGGCTAAATTTTATTATCATTTCCTCCATTTAATATTGCCTACCTACAACAGCCTAAGCCTCCTGGAATATGTAATAATGAAGAAAAGTTTTATCACATTTTAAATATTAAAAAGGAATAAAAACTTGCTTTGGTTTTTGGTAAATGATAAATTTGCTTCAAGTCAAATTTTCTGTCCTACCATAGGACAGAAAATAACTCTTTCAAAATGTATAACCTCTAGTTAACCCTTCACAGTGTCAAACTCATAATTAAACAGAAATGCCAAAACAGATCAAGATAGGTTAGAAAACCTTGATTAGACATATTGAAAATATGCTCTTTCACAGAAATTTAAATATAAATATATGTTTAAAATTTATCCTTTATTTATTCACTAGTCAAACATGTATAAATCTTTATTTCCATATATTCAAAATATGATTTCTATATGTCTCTTTCTTGGGCACATCAAGCTCAGATTATGTTTTTGCTTCCAAATGATCCAAACAGAGAGCCATCTGTATCAAATTTATCAAATAATTGAGAAAGCATTATATTTGTCCATTGCAAGATGATTTCTAAAATATTTTTATGCCTTAGGAAAACTTAAATTGTGTAAGTTTTAGCTACATTGCATGTAGTTTGTATTTCTTTTTCCTTAATTTTTTATTGTCAAAATAACTGTAAGACCTTATGATTACAACATAATGTTTGGAATATATTCATTGTGGAATAGCAAAATCAAGTAAGCTAATACACTCAGTGCTTCATATGTATTGTTGTGAGAAGCTACGATCTTCTTTTGCAGTCTGTATGAATTCAGTGCATCATGTACAGTCTCTACAGTGAACTACAGCCTCCTTTTACCTAACTTAAATTTTATGCCATGTAGTCATCACTTCCTTCATTGTGGGCATACAAGAGAGCTCCACAATAGCCTGGAATGGAGTATAACAAAGGTTTATTTATCTGGGGATAAACTCGTAGAAAGAGTGGCAATCTACAGTCCTCTGTGTGTGCCCTGGGAAGTGGAACCGTACCAGCAGCCAAGAGGCCCATGCATGCTTTTTGTCTGCATTTATAGTAAAAGAGACCACACCCAAAGTGGGCTAGTATCTTAGAGGCTATTGGCTGAAGGAGTTCTCACAGCACTTCATCCTCATTGACCCTGCACTCCCTGCTAAACACCATCCTACTCTTTGATTCTCAGGACTGACCTGTTAGATTCCACATGTGAGTTCATGTTGAATTTACTAGTCCATATGGGTCTAACTCATTTCACTTAATAAAATTTCTTCCTGGTTTTTCAGTGTGGTCACAAATGATAAATTTGTCCTCTGTTACATTGTTAAGGAACAGAGGGTAGGGAAGATTTATAAACTAACTAATGCAAGTTAAATTAAAAAGAGAAACAAAAGCTAAGATCTTGCTTGGCACCAAGGCCCAGGTTCTTGAATGAAATGAGCAAGACAAATAAAACTTAAAATTTACAAAGTACAGCTCTAACTTATTAAAGCTTCAGCGACAGTGGTTAAAAAGAAACCCTTACCTGAGCTCAGAAAGCCCGAACTTTTTGTGGTTCATAAATATAATTGCAGGAGGCAGTGTCTCCTACCATCTCCTAGCCTGTTTATTCAGGTCAATTCCTTTGTTGTGTTGTTTCTTTTTGTGATTCGTTTTTCCTTTTTGCTTGTTTGTTGATTTTTTGATACAGGGTTTCTTTGTGTATCCCTGGCTGTCCTGGAACTTATTCTGTACAACGACCTAGCCTCAAACTCAGAGATCCACCTGCTTCTGCCTCCCAAACACTGAGATTAAAGGTGTAAACCACCATGCCCAGTTTCAAGTCAGTTTCTTCATTGGAAGTAGCTGCTATATTTTTTTCCATCCCCAGGTCTGTGTTCTGTCTCTTTTTTTTATTCTAGTCTTATCCATCCCTTATTTTCTTCACACACGCCATTTTAAATATAAGTATTTCCAGTAACTCCCTAGAACATTCTCTGTTGTGTCCTTAATTAGCAGATATGTTTGTTCCTTAATTATTCTCAAAATAAGAAGTGCCACCCATTTTTCTCTGAACAACCTAAGGGATGGACTGTTTCTTTTTACATATGGGAATACAGTGAGGGTATGCAAATTGGATTCCATGAGGCTTAACTGCAGGAGAGAAAGGTATTTCTATGGCTATATATAAAATCTTCAGTCAATCAAAACCTTTGAAAAAAAACCACAAGTCGGCAAGAAGGATAGATTTGAAGCTGAGAAAAGGGACAATGCAAAGTGAAAGAAAAATGGATCATCATTTACACGAGTTACCTAAGAAAATGTGGCTTTTAGACAGTTCAGTGTGAGACTTGATAGAAAAGGGAACACAATGAAAACATTAAGTGCAGATCAAACATCTACTCTCCTTGGAAAGTGAAAAAGAAATTAACATAAGGAGAGGAAGTAATCTGTGATATTACCAGGGTTTTTTTAGTTTAGTTGAAAATATAGCACAGGAAGGAAGAAATCACATTTTTAAAATAGGTTAGCTAATTTGAGCTTGTTTCCATCCCTTTATTCAGATCCATTTGTTGTTTGGCTATGACTATGAGAGAGCAAATTTTACAATGTGTTGAGTCAGAGAGCTTCAAGTTAGCATAGCATGGCAGCACAAGAGCACACTGCTTTCATACCCAGCCATGTGCTGTTTTCAATAAAGATGATGCATTACTACCCAGGAATCAATATGAATGCAGATAAAACCTATTCTTTTCACTGGGTAATTCTATAGCTGAAAAACAAGTTGCTGAATATTTATCATTTGAATATAGAATAGTGTTTTGCCAGTGCTCAATGTGCAAGTGATAAATACAAACATTGCTCTGCTCACTATTTTTCTCTTATTTCTGCTTTTGCTTTCCCAAGACTAGGATAAATGAATAGCAAAGACCCACCTCACAGTTCACGAAACACGGTAAAGGAAGCATAAATCCCCAAGATAGCATTGCTAACAATCTCTAAAGGAAGCAAATGGCCCATGGATCCTTTAAATGCTCCAAGTATAGCAGACGAATGAATATGAGTCACACATTAAATGTGATCACTGGAAGGATGAACGAACCTTTAAGGTAAAAGGAGTTCCTGTCTGAGACTGTCAGACGGAAGTATGCAAATGCTCTTGCCTTCAACATTTTACAATATTAAAATGGTTTTGAATGGGTCACAGCTCATTTCAGTGTGAGCTCACAGCCATTTACAAAATAAAATCCTCAAAATCAGCCCTCTTTTCAAGGGTCATGAAGCAAATTGACTTTGTATTGGTGGTCTCTGAAGAGTTAGAGACTTTTTATGGTATTTTAGCAGTAGAATTGAAGCAAGAAAGATATAAAATTCAAGTGGCAAATGCTATAGGTCAATGTCTTGACAGTCTTCATGCGTTATCATTGCCTAAGGCAAAAACCAGTCCTTCCATCATCCCAAGTTCTCTCTTTCCAGCCAATACAAGCCATCTCCTTGGTGTCTACCTATTGTACCTTTAAATTAGCTTTGAAACTCATCTTTTTTTATTTATTTTCCTCCTCTCACTGGCGTACTTCTTTTGGACAGCCTCTAAGAGTGTGTTCCAGTCACAAAAATTGCAACTCTTATCCCAAAAACTTGATCCTCCTTGAATCGTTTCCCCACATATCAATATAAAATTTTCTGCTAATCATGTCATAAAAATTTAAAATTCATTTAGGGCTTTCCAATATCTTATGGAAGTCCATATCCCTCAACATGGTATGAGAAATGTCTTCACACCCAATTCCTAATCATTCTCCACATCCATACCCACTAAGCCAACCACCTTGTATGGATGGCATGCTACTCATTCTAAAGTTGTAATTCCTAGCATGCAGTTAAATTTCCCATCAATCTCCTCCTCATCATACTGATCTTTCTCATTTTTCCCAAATAGAACGTATTCATCCTGAAAATATCTTTCAGCATATATAAGGGGAAGTAAGGTAATTGATTCTCTTACACAACCTAAGGACATCCTATGCTTCCTTACTAGAGTATTTATAATGCATGATGACTACATGAGAATCTCCTGTAGACCATATACCAGGTCTGTATGTTCACTATGCTACACCCAGCTCTGGACAGTGTTGAGAGGCGCTAAATCCACTCAGATTTCTCATAAAATGAAGGAATAAAGCAAGTTACAATAGATAAACCACTATTCCTAAACCCATAAAGAAAACTGTAACTTACAGAAGGTGATCGCTGCAAGGCCTCTACCCAACTCATTCGTACCTATCTTTAAAGCATTCAGGCACAGTTCAAAGTAGTTATTTGTGATGTATTCTCTGAAACTTCAACTCCCAGTGATCTTTCCTTCCTCTAAAACACAATAAATAAATTTTACAAGGATTTCAGACTTTATAGAATCATTTCAGGTCGTGAAAGCTCATTCAGTTATCCAAACAAGGAAAGACAGGAGCCATTTTTGTTATGCTACATGCATTTGTTTTTAACCTGAGGTTAAAAACATTTTATACATTTTGAGTATTTTCACAAATTGGGTGTTTCCCACACACTAACCTGTCTCTGTCTCATTGGCCTCTCCCCTTGATAAAAACATAATGTATTTTGTGGCTAATCAAATGTAATGTAGAATTTTGATGGTGACTTTTAGTCCTTGTACAATCAACTTATGTAGAAAGCTCTGAGCCCTGTTCAGCTCAGCTGAAATAAATTCTGAAGTCCAGATATCTACACCTATTTCTAAAGCTTTCAGGAAATTTCTATAAAAGCTATAAATCCTTGCATTAGAGGAAGGGTCAGCATTTATTTTATTAAAAGGTTAAATCGTTCATGTTTTAGATTTGGGAATGCCTGTGTTATATATCACAACTAGTCCCCTCTACTCAAATAGACAACACATAAATGGAAGGCAGTAGATGACTGACAGTGACGCCTTACTCAAGACAGATTTGCCAGGGAGGGGATAGTTGTCAGCCTCTGAACTGGATAACCTTACACCTTCTCTCAATCTAAACAGCTTTATTTGCATTGTCTTGTTTCCCATTTTGTTACAGAGACATCTGCTTTTTTTTTTGTTTTTGAAATTTACCAAATTTGAATTTTACCAAAAATAAACTCGACTGACAGATAACATCCAGATTGTGGTTAGTGTGTGGGAAACACCCAATTTGTGAAAATACTCAAAATGTATAAAAAGCATGCTAAGATGCTATCAGCTTTGCTGTTGGCTTTGAAAACATCAGGGCATTCTTTACACTTATCCCAACTATTTATTGGAAAGGAATGCTGAAAGGAATATCAGTCTTCTCCCTTTCACTATTCCAAATTACAACAATAAAACGCAGCTTCTGCTGGAGTGGAGCAAGCGATGAAACCCCAAGCAGAACGGCAACAGCCCATTACCTGCAGCGTGGAGTCTATGCAGGCATCTCAAAAGACTGATCACAGCAATACCAATCGGCCGTGAACTACACTGTTGGATTAGAGCACGGATTCATAAAGCCTTACAACGCAGATGATGAAATTATAAAGGAATGCTGCAGATGCGATACATAGACATTCCCTTTGCTGACAGGATAACACTGCCCAGAGGAAAGGACTTTGAGTTCCTTTTCTGTAACCAGAGCTTCAGTGATGACTACCATAGGTACACACAGCTATCACATCGGTTAGCCCATAGCAGTGGCAGGAAAGAATTGCTATCTTGGCAATAACTGCTGTTTTCAACTTTTGAGAGGTAGAAGATGAAGCAGAATGATGTTAGACTGTACCTGACTTCTTTGTGGAAGAGCTGGTGTAAAACGTACCTCACTCTCACTAACCAGGCCTCAAACAATATAAAATAAATATTTTGTGGTTTCAGATGATGACTAGATAGTGTTAACAGAAATAATCCTGAAGAAGTGAAGAACATCCTAGAGGAGAAGATGAAGAGAAGTATACTTCCTCCTTCTCCTCCTCCTCCTCCTCCTCCTCCTCCTTCTTTTTGGTTTTATTTTTTTTTTTGTTTTTTGAGACAGGGTTTCTCTATAGCTTTGGAGCCTGTCCTGGAATTAGCTCTTGTAGACCAGGTTGGCCTCAAGTTCACAGAGATCCACTTGCCTCTGCTTTCCTAGCTGGGATTAAAGGTGTGCGCCACCACCGCCTGGCAAGAATACTCTTCAAATAAATATTTCTGCATTTGACCTCAGTTGGAAAACTATCTAGTGATTCTCCTAAGAATGTCAGACAACAAAATTTGAGAAATGTGGTTTTAAGAGAGAAAGCTATTGGATACTTCAAAATCACTCCAGTAATCAAATTGTTATTCTTCCTCTCTTGCTAACAGACTGACAGATATTTGATGAGCCATTTAACTGTTCAGGTCCCTTAAAACCTTGAAATTCTATCAACTCTGCCCCAAATTTGTTCAGGAAATATGGGTGACTTTGACACTAAACCCATGATTGGCTAGTGAGAAAGCCAGAAAAGAATGATAGCTAACTTATATTTGATTGCCATTTCTATTTTAAATCCCACCATCTGTGGTTAACAAATCATCCCATGGAACCTTTTCTTTGTCTTAAAATACTGAAGGTAACTGAATTGGCACTATTTTAGAAGCTTTAACAACAAAAATTAGTAAGTATGTATTATATAAATTTAAGCTCCTATGTGATCTAAGAATAATGTTAAATCGTCAGGTAGTGGAAGTGCATGCCTTTAATCCCAGCACTATGTGAGTTCGAGGCCAGCCTGGTCTACAGAGCAAGTTCCAGGGCAGGGATCAAAGCTACAGAAAGAAAGCCAGATGGTGTTTGTGGTGCACGCCTTTAATCCCAGCTCTTGGGAGGCAAAGTTAGGCAGATCTTGGTGAGTGCAAGGCCAGCCTGGTCTACAGGTTCCAGGACAGGTTCCAAAGCTACAGGGAAACCCTGTTGTGAAAAAATTAAAACCAAAAGCCTCCGGAAAAAATCCTGTCTCAAAAATTAAAACAAAACAAAAAGCAAAAGCAAGAAACCAAGCAATAATGTTAAGTCAAGTAAATACCACTCTCTGAGAATTAGCCACTGCTGTGTCTACTCTGTCTTCTCTAGTCTCCTGCTCTCACCAACTACATAGAACTTCATTCAAAGGAGTTACAGTGATGGGCATGACAACCCATCACATGATGCTTCTTTCCTGAAATGATTGAAATGTGGTAGCAAACATCAGTAATAAAGAATTGTTCTCATCCAAAAGAATATCGAGATTGTGGTTTTACAGTGGATAATATCTGATTCATTCATTTTAATGAACTTAAATTTTATTTTTCATTTTTTTCCTAAAAATAGCTGACAAAGCAATACATTTCTGTTTTATTTCTGCTGCTGAGATACAACACTTATCAAAGCCAACCTGCTTAAAGAGAGGATTTATTTAGCTTACCAGTTGCAAGAGGGCAAAGCAGGAGCCTGGAAGCAGAACCATGGAAGAACGTTGTTTACTGAGTTGTTTCCGGCTTGATCAGCTACTTTTCTTGAATAGCTTGGGCCAATTTGCCAAAGAATGAAACAACTCACAGTAGGCTGGCCTTTTCTACAACAATTACAAAAAAAGAAAATGATTCACAGATATGGCCACAGTACAATCTAATGGAGGCAATACTTCAGTCAAAATCTGCTCTTCCAAAATGTGTCAACATGGTAATCAAGATTAGCCAGCACAGTTTCACTGTGGCATTCTGACACATACTTTGTAACTTACTGATCTGATACTCTTGCTTCCTCCCTCTCCACCAGCTTCTTGTGTCCTCCCACTGGTCACCTATTTCCCCCAATGATTCTTTTTCTGATTTTAGACTCCACTTACGTTTTTCTATTATACTTTCATTTAATTGCCCTTCCTTACCATAAGATTTCTGTTTCCTCTCTTACAACCCCGTTTGTAGCTTCTTGATCTGTATTCATACACACACACACACACACACACACACACACACACACTTATTTTATCGAATAAAGATAAACAGAAACTCTTATATTTTTTACTCTAATATACAGATGCTTATTATTATTTTCACATTCATGATATAAATATATATATAGTTAGAATTATATGTATATAAAACCTAAATCTAGGATCTTCATATGAGAGAAAGCATGCAGCATTTTGTCTTTTTGTGTCTGGATTATTTTGTTTAAAATTTTCATCTATTTTCAAGTTTCATAATTTCATTCTTCTTCATTGAAGGTAAATTCTCATAAATAAATTAACTCAGTGGACCAGAAAGAAGATCAACAAAATTCTATTGTGTATGTATGTATATAATTTTACCTCTTGGTGTGCATCTAGGCTGGTTGCATATTTTAGCTGCTGTGGATAGGGTGGCAATGGCATTGATGTATGAAAGTATCTCTCCATCCTTTCCGCATATCCCCAAGACTGGGAGAGCTGGAGCCCACAGTAGTTGTGTGTTACAGAACACTTGCACTTCCATAAGCACTGAATAAGAAGCTCTCATTTCCTACCTGCTTGTTGCCATTTATCATGCTACTGTTAATTATTTCAAATCACCTTGAAAGCTAGGTTTAAATTTTTATAAATATAGTCCATCATTATTTCTTCAATTACTACACTGAGACTTGGTTACTTATTTTATGGAATAAAGGCAGAGACACAAAAATTCTTATATTTTTTACTCCAACCTACCAATGCTTATTATTATTTACACATTTATAATCTTTATAAATTCCCATTTGGGAGCACTGGAAAAACCTTTCAGTTTGTCAAGTGCTTATGGTGCAAGTATGTGTATCTGCGTTTGATTCTTGATACCCAAATTAAAAAAATCAGTTATGGTGGCATATACTTTTATTCCAGTTCTGGGGAGGCAGAGGTGTAGATACATGGTGGGTGTTCACTGACCAGCCAGTTTAGCTCAATTAGAAAATCCCAGTTCCCAGGGGAAAATTTTGTCTAAAGAAAAATAACAAAGAAAGGAAAGAGGGGGGAGGAAGAAAGAAAGAAAGAAAATATGAATGGCTCCTTATGAGTTGCTTTTATTACTGCTATGAAGAAACACGCCATGACTAAGGCAACTTAAAGAAAAAAAATTTACTGGAGCTTACAGTTTCAGAGGGTGAGCCCATGACTGTCAAGGTGGGGAGCATGGTACCAGGAACACCGGTATGATATTGGATCTGTAGCCGACAGTTAACATCTGATCCACCATCAGGAAGCAGAGAAAGAGAGAGTTAACTAGGAATGGCTTGGGCTTTAAAACCTCAAAGACCATGTCCAAAGTCCATTCCCAATGACCAGCAAGGCCATTCCTTCCAATCCTTCATGAACAGTTCCTCCAAATAGTGACCAAGATTCAAATATATAAGCCATGGGAGTTATTCTCACTCAAACACCAGAGCTCCTCAGGAACAACATCCATGGTTAACCTCTGGCCTCTACATGAATGTTCATATGCACTTGCATCTGCATATTTAGGAGCATGTGAATGCATGCACGCACGTGTATGCACACACACACACACACACACACACATACACACACACATTTGTATTCCATTCCTTGCCAAATTGTACAGCGTATAAAGTCCATTGCTTACCACCAGTCTGTCATTTCTAAGCTTTATATTGGGTCTTCTCTGGATTTAATCACTAACATGTTATTGAAGTTCTTCCTATCAACTAGAAGGTAAACCTGCTTTGAATTCTACAGTTCTGATTCTATGAAACAATGAAAGAAAGGGAAATCTGGAGATTCTTTAGTCCAGTGTCTTATGGGAATGAAGGTGAGTAATTAATAGCTGTCATCCAAAGCAGAACATTCCCTATCCATCTACTTTGTCCTAACCCTGACATGGGTAGAGATGTAGTGAGGGGAAAGATCGGACTGAAGGATTCTCATATAAAATAGCACAGTGGAATAGAGAGAAGATACATTTCTTTAAGTTAGAAAACGAAAGAGAAAACCCACTTAGTGATAAAGAAAAATAATGACGGCACCAGACAACAGACTGGCAAACCTGAGTGCCAACAGAGAGTTAGTTACACATAACTTCCAAAACTATAATGTAAAATTACTCTAAATCTGTATTACTGTAGCCAAACCATCAATGAGAAAAGAAAAATGAAAACATTTTTGCCAAGCAAGAGTGGTTGGCCAAGGACAAATGCTCCAGTAATAAATAAAACAAGTAAGCCATGAGCAGACTCTTGAATGTTGACATGACCCATTCTACCAGGCTAATAGAATCAAAAGCAGCAAGCATGTAGTTCATAACATTTGTGACCCCAAGGTTAGCACAGCATGTGTAGGCTGCATTGACCATGAAACTTGAGGACAATTGGGCAATAAATATTTTTCCTTCAAACTTCATCTTTAAACCCTGTATATTTCTCCATTACTGTTTACTGGATTAGTGGAAATCAACATAATTTGAGCAAAACCCAAGTGACTTTTCTTTCCAAAGTGGAATGAATCTAAATGAATGTTATCAGTTAACCTATATCAAAAACTTTCAACATTTTCACCCATTATATTTTAAAAAGTTATAATGCTCCATAAAATAGTGAAGGGTAAAACCAAGAAATGGAAAAATATTGATTCAAAGAACAAAGGCTTAACAGATAGCTAGGACTGCTTGCCGCTGTTCCGGAGGAACATCTTCTTTGGAAGGCTCACAACTGCCTGGAACTCCTGCTGCAGTTCTCTTTTGGACTCTGGGGGCAACTGCAAGCATGTGCACAAGCATACGCAGACAAGTGGACAGACATACAGAGAGAGAGAATTTAACATGTAAATAAAAGGTCCAATAAATAAGAGACAAATTAAGAAATTTTCAGGATTGCATTTCTACATCAGTCCTAAAGGTCAAGAACTACCGATTGAAAGGTACAAGAATAGGCTTGGGAAAATGGATGTCTATAGAAATTATAGATCACTTACTATGCTGGGTGGTTGAAAACATGATCATTAGCATTTTAGAGATTGTGCTGGAAAACTTGGGAATTTATGAATATAAGTATATGAAGTTGGGCAAATTTCAAAATAGTAAAGTTATTATTCAAAAGAAAACAAATGGGTAAATGGGGTGAACAGAAAGAATGATCCTAAACACTTCAAAATGCTCATTCGTGAATAAGGAGTAAACAGGCAATGACTGAAATTGGTGTTTTTAAAACTGAATTCCAATATGAAGGAATGCTGAAGTAAATAGACTTACTGCGAAAAAGATGAAAATGATTACTTCTGTGATTAAATTGGCAGTAAAGAGGCAGAAGATTGACACTTAAGAAGTTTGCTACACATATGATTTATAAGCTTATTTAATAAATTGTGCTTACAATATTACTTTGATTTTTAATATTATTTTAAAGCAATGATGATGTAAGGTCATATTTATGGGAGTGGTCTTAAAATTTCAAAACACTTCTGTTTTATTCGTAATTCTCTAGAAACCAAATTTTGAAGCAAAAATTAAGAGGGAAACGGTTCATGTAGGGACATGAAAGCAAAATGGAAGAATGATGGATAAAAGAGAATTGAGACAAAAATATGAGAGCCACTATGATCTAATGCATGTTGTGCCAGGTGTCATTACACTACAAGGCACAAAAAAGCAAAAGGTCACCAAGGGTCAGGGCATAGAGCGTCTTTTCAAGGGTTCCATGGTGGTACATTACAATGTGACCTTGCGTTCAGTTTCCTCTCTATCCTTCCTATGTCACTCATGAATCTCTTATTTTTGTTGTCCAAGTCATAATCCAAAATAAAATACTTGTAAGAACAGCTTTCTTAGAGTTAAGTGGCTCACCAAAATGAAGAAAATAATAGTTTACAAACATATGAGTTAAAGTTCAAACCATAGGTTACAGATATGGGTGGTTGGAATCTAGACAAAGGAATTACTACTGAGGCAAATTTTTATGAATTTCTTTAATTTCTGCATAGTCTCAAACAGTCACACAAAAATCATACTTACGTACAGAAGCTAGTAGTGGCAGTGACTCTCAGGAGACAAGAGGAGACACTTAATGACTGTAAAGAGAAAAAGCATTTGCTTTCCTTTCCAGAGATATTTTCTTAGATTTCAGGGTAATAAATCTAGAAATACCTTTCTCCATTGCCCCAGAAGATACACATTATGTTTAAAGATAATGAGGAATCTCCTTCCAGAACAGAGGATGTAAACTGACAAACTCAAAGATCTCAGATCCTCCAATGCTCAGTGATGTGGAATAATTCTTCTATACACTGTGTGAATATATGTCACTATTATTGGTTTAATAAACAAGCTGACTGGATAAAATTAGGTGTGAAAGCAAACTGGAAATGATGGAATGAGGAAAGGTGGGATCATAGTAAACACCAGCTAGCCATCAAGAAAACAGGACATACAGAAAATGAAATAACAAGCTAGCATAAGAGTTTTTCTGTTTGTGTGTTGCTTTTATTGGATAATGAATAAAGAAACTTCTTTGGGCTAGTTGATAGGACAGAACTTAGGTAGGCAGAGTAGACAGAACTGAATACTGGGAAGAAGGGCAGAGTGGCAGACACCATGGATCTCCTGCCTAAGGCAGTCGCTGGTTAGAATCGTGCCGGTAAGCCACAGTCATGTGGCAATACACAGATTGACAGAAATGGGTTAAATTAAGATCTAAGAACTAGCCAACAAGAAGTTAGAGCTAATGGGCCAGGCAATGTTTAAAATAATACAGTTTCTGTGTGATTATTTTGGGTGCAAGCTAGCTGGGTAGCCATGACGACAAGCAGCCTGCTCCTCTTGTTACAACAAACCATGAGCCATGTGGCAAAACATAGATAAGAAATATGGATTAATTTAAACATAAGATTTAGGTAGTAAGCTTTTATAAGTAATGTTAAACCTCTGAGTGATTATTTGAGAGTGGTTATAGGATAGGAAAACTCTGCCTACAGTATGGAGTTCTTATTTTCTGCTACAAGTCACTGCACATGGAATTAAACATCTGGATGCCAACATCTCCCTCTGGAACCTGCATTACATAGGAGGTGCATTGGTCACTTTGACCACTGCTTTTTACTGTAAGCAATGAAAGGGGAGAGTATGGTTTTACTTAGAAATAGTTCATGCTCAACACAAGCAAAGTCATGGTTTCAACCTCAGTATTACAAATATTAACAAGAATTTTTCTATCCAGAAACCTTGTGTTGCTAGAGATTGTGTGTATGTGCTTTTGCGTGCGTGCGTGCGTGCGTGTGTGTGTGTGAAATTCAGACTAACTTGGAGTTTTGCAGGCAACAGACAATGTCAGTTCCAATACAATTGTGACCAGAAAAGTGGCTAGCTCCCTTCCCCTTTAATATTTTCTTCTCCTACTTAACAGGCCTATTTTAAGTCTGCATAGGTTTTCCTTACAAAGAAAACACACTTAAATAAAGCTAACTTTAACTCTTCTACTACAATCTAAATCTGTATCTTCACAAAAACTTGACCTTTCAAAGAAACTTTGCATTGAATGAAAATTGTATCACTAAGGCAATAGTGAAAGAATTTGGTCTTCAAACCTCATTTATGTTTATTTTTATTTTATGTATATACATATGTGTGCCTGTTTGTCTGTATGTTCAACACATGTGGACAATTGCCAGGAAAGTCAGAGCACCTGGAACTGGAGTCACACGCCATTGGGAGCTGTCCAGTGTTCTGATGTGAGTGCTGTGAATCAAAAGTAGGTTATCTGCAAGAGCAGCGAGTGCTTTTAAAAACCACCAAACCATCTCTCCTCTCTCTGTGCTCATGGACTGGAAGTAGACTTTCAGCATGCACTTGCTGTGTGACCCTGAGTAGTAAGATTAGCTTCTCTACAACCTAACACCTACATAGATAAACTGTGGTATTGTGATTAGCTTCTCTACATCCCAACACCCATGTAGATAAACTGGTATTGTGCAAACATTTTAAAATATTGTCTGTATTCGGCAGTGGCAGAATACCAGGCATCAAGGCTTTTAAAAATGTAAACTTCCATTTCTTCCAGGATAATTACCAGGATTTCAACTCCTAATCAGATACTCCTCAGATTGTTTATCTTTTAAACTCAAGAATACAAAAAGGTTCAAAGTCATTCCTTTATGCTGTTGTTCATGGGAAACTGGAGAGTACCTGGTCATCCAAGCACTTGGAGAGTTTGGGGATTTTTGTTGTAGGGAGAGGGGCCCCTTGTTCCATCCCTCTCAGCTATCTTACACCCAAAATAACCACACAGAAATTGTATTAATTAAGTCACTGCCTGGCCCATGATCTCTAGCCTCTTATTGGCTAACTCTCACATCTTGATCTAACCCATTTCTAATAATCTGTGCAGCACCACGAGGTTGTGGCTTACTGGGAAGGATTCTAACCAGCGTCATTCTCAGGCAGGAGCTTAATGGCATCTGCCACTCTTCCTTCTTCCCAGCATTCAGTTCAGTCTACTCCACCTATCTAAGTTCTGCCCTATCAAAAGGCCAAGGCAGTTTCTTTATTCAGTCAATGAAAGCAACACATAGTCAGAAGGACCTCCTACACCAGATTTTGCTTGTTTGTTTTGGGTTTGGCTTTATTTTTCAAGTAAAGTCACCAAAATCTTAAATGAACTTAAATATTTGGGTCAATAAAAATATATATTGTGTAGATAACTTTTCTTTAATAATTTATTTCAAAATATGGTATGGTGTAGAAGGGTTCTTCTGTATTTGGGGTTACTCTCATTAATTGAATAAAGGACTGCCTGGCCTGTAAGATAGGACACAGCCCTTAGGTGGGCAGAGTAGACAGAACGGAAGGTGGTGAGAAAGAAAGCACTGCCAGAGATGCCATGATTCTCCAGCCCGAGATGGATGTAGATTAGACTCATGCCAGTAAGCCACAACACGTGGTGATACACTGATTACTAAATATGGGTTAGACTAATATGTATAAGAGGTTAAAACTAATAGGCCAGGCAGTATTTAAATGAATATTGTGTGTAATCATTCCGGATATAAGCTAGTTGTGCTGTGGCCAAGAGCCAGGCGCTGGGAACAAATGGCCACACTCCTCTCAGGTGCTGAGAACATCAACCCGCTCCCCCTATTACAACAATGGTAAACTATAGGGGATAATGTAATCAGAATTCAATGTAACATACATAAAAATAAGCTATGCCATGAATTCATCTGTTTCCCTCTAAGGAGGTCTCATTGATTACTCAGAAAAACATACATCACCAGTTAATTACTCTAAAAAAAAAACTAGATTTTCTAAACAACTGTGCATGCATTTTACAGATTTTTCAGTTTATATACTCACAGGCTTTTCACAAATGAAAGTATTTTAGCTTATTCTAACCTCTTCATTGTGTTCAATCCCTCAAAATAATGTTTTTTCCATAAAATCTTAATATGGGGACAATTTTTTCCATTGGACCACATGAAGGATTAAATAGAAAACAGTTCTCAAAACAACTATATTAGTGTAAACAAAATTCTGAAGAACATTTAATTTTATAACTATGATCCAAATTCAAACAAAATTGTTTTTTAAAAAAATCTCACTTACTTAAATATTTTAATTTTTCATTACTAGTTTAGAAAACATAGAATATTGCTTCAACTAATGTGGAATCATTTCTTATTGTTAAAGCACAAACTTGAGAGAATTCCCAGCATTGACCTGACATCATTACAGATAGTATAAAAAGATAATGATTTTTTTATTTATTCCCAGAAAACAGTAAAGCTTTCTCATCTATTCAAATCTATCAATGATGTAATTCTTTATGAGATTTTTTTCCCCACTTAAATTTATTCTCTAGAGAGAAAGTGATGTTTATGGACCCTGTGCCTACGGAAACGTATTTTTCATTAGAAATCAATTGTCTCTTCTTTTGATACATGTGGTTACAGATCAGTCAAACAAGTGCTAGCCAATTAGAAGCCACTCCGAGAAACATGCTCTGTGCCACAGATTTGCACCTCTTTCTTCATTGTTCACAGACCTCCTGTCACAGGAAGAAATCTTCTGGGACATCTTCAAAACCATGTTTTATACTTCATAGATCTCTGAGGGGAAGTATAAAGTACCTTTATGTGACTCTCTGGTAGGAATGTATCATTATAAGCCAAGAGAATGACAATCTTTTCTTCAATTTAATGATGTTACACGTTATGAGATTTCAAGCCAATGGAATTATCTTTGATGCCAGATGTTACTTATGAAGCAATAGGTAATTTATCTTAATGAATGTTTAGTCATCTATGAAAGTATGATGTCTTTCCAATGATGTTCTCCATAATAAGAACTAAGAATGAGAAATAAATAGAGCCATGATGAATAGCTCTCCTGGATTCCTTCATCAACACATGAAAGAAAGACGAGAAAATCACAGCAGGGAGTGTACAGTGCAGTGCTTTGACACGAAACAGTGTAAGACACCTTCTCTGATAGATGATCATCTCAATCCTGGTGGGAAAATGGAGTAAAACTTTGAGTACTAAGCCTGACCCTCACCAAATCAATCGCTCACAAATCACAAGTTATTTCCTCTCTTCAAAGAGCCAAATTCTCTCTCACTGATGGGATTCACATGAAACATTTTCTAAAGCAGAATATGAAAAGGCAAATAATAAATTTTAAAAATCTTTGAATTTGCAGAACTACAAGAAATTCAGAGTTTATGAGATAATGGAACATATGTCCACTACTACATCAATGAATTGGAATAGAATACATCAACTTGCTTCTCTACAAGTACAGTGCTTAAATTCCCAATGGCTCACAGCACCCTAACTACCAAGCCA
>JAQHUG010000213.1:2703070-2724346 GCA_028555095.1 Dicrostonyx torquatus | reverse complement strand
TGTGGCTGGCTTTATGTTGAGGTCTTTGATCCATTTGGACTTGAGTTTTGTGCATGGTGATAGATATGGTCTATTTTCATTTTTCTACATGTTGATATCCAGTTATGCCAGCTTCTTTATATTTGCTTCTTTATCAAAGATCAGGTGTTCAAAGATGTATGGATTGATATCTGGGTCTTCTATTCTGTTCCACTGGTCCTCCTGTCTGTTCTTATGCCAATACCAGGTTGTTTTCAAGTACTGTAGATTTGTAGTAGAGTTTGAAGTCAGGGATTTTGATGCCTCAAGAAGTTCTTTTATTGCACAGGATTGCTTTGGCTATCCTGCGTTTTTTGCTTTTCCAAATGAAGTTGAGTACCATTCTTAAAGTTTTTATTTGAAGTACTAGAGGGTTACTATAGTAGAACTCAAAGCCAATCTCCACCCTCAAAGAAGGATGGGGATAAGTCTGTTATTTGACATGCTTTTCACCAGTAAGGACTGATTGTTTGTCAAGTTAAGATCTATTCTCCATCTGGAGAGAAGCAGAAAGCAGAGTTGTAAAGCTAAGACCACTTAAAGTAGGTAGCTGCATGTGCAGGTGAAGGGCATGTAGGGGCAGTCACAGGAAGGAGGAGCTAGAGCAGGGCAGGGAGGGGCAGCCACAGGAAGGAGGAGCTAGAGCAGGGCAGGGAGGGGCAGCCACAGGAAGGAGGAGCAAGAGCAGGGCAGGGTGAGGCAGCCATAGGGAGGAGTACCTAGCATGCTTTCAGTCACAAGCCCTGGAAGCCTTTACTGTGGAGGAGCTAACTATTCACAGATAGTGCTGCTACCATAGACACTGAATTGTGATTATTTAGATATTTAGATTCTGTCATGATACATATCTTGTGTGGATTTTGATGAGAAAAACTGAAAAATTATACTGTTATAAACAAGTCTCTTTAAAAAGGTAAATCTGCTGCTCGTTGAATTGCCACTGGCAGAACTGTGTAGTACATCTTGCATTTTTAGTGAAAAATGTGTTAAATTACCATCAACAATCTTTAAAAAAATTATAGTTACTAGTTTTCCAGAAACAACAGTTATGTCCTTCCCAAGAAAGATACAGTAATTCAGAATCTCAGATATCACCAAGCTTTATTAGCACTGACTATCCTACAGTCCACTTCTGGTCAGTACTACAAAATGAGAAAACTAACATGACATAATTTCTTCTGCTTTCATCAAGGGTACAGTCGTGTGACATGGAGAAGAGAATTTGAAGTTACTTTATATCCTTGGATCTCCTTTTTCCCTTCATGACTATAATGAAAGACAAATTTAAAATGATAATAAAAATTATAATAATAATAATATATGGATTTCAGTCAGTATTATATGCCAATCAACATACAACCATTACCTTTAAGGTTAAAGCTCATAAAAAGGTCTGGGAAGACCATTCACTAGATAGAGGTTTTCACTGACAACTCGAGTTCCACTGGTGGATGCAGAGAAAAAACTCCTGCAAGCTGTTTCTGACTATCTCATACTTACCATAGCATGGGTACAAATAAAGGTAATCTTTAAGAACATTTTCATCAAATAAAGCACATGAAGTTGAAAAGGAGAAAGAAACTATAATCACTAAGGAACAGAGAGACAGGTCGGAGCTGTATCTATTGGGCACAAACACCACAGGCTTAATGAAACAATTAAGTCATCTGAATCCCACAAAATAATTATAATCCACATTCATAACATTAATGATCAATTTATATTCATAGTAACAAAGCACATTTAACACTTAAGATATGTTGAGTATTCATCATGGAATTTGAAATTTATTCAAAGTGTTCACGTAATTCCTGTCATTTACTCCTTGCTATAGCCATGTGAGGCAGATGTTTATCATCTATATTTTACAGAATAGAAACCATAGGCTCAAACATATTAGTCAGTTTCTCTGATTATGGATAAAGACATAGCCATATTTATTGTTACAGGTGTAATTTTCTTTTAGGAGATGTGTTTATATTAATTAGTAAGGCTGATAACCTGCAAGAGAGGTAAGTAAATAAAATGAATCAACAAGCTGAAAGTTTACTCCTCAATCATGTACAATCTCGTGCTAGAAAGAAGGATTCTTCTACACTTTTCAGGACACCATTCTACATAACGGCCCAAGGAATCTCCTCTAACAATGGTGTTGACCCCGACAGAGAACATTGAGTGTCTACTTAGAATCACAGCCCAGACATCTACTGGAACATCCATAGTACATACAGGGAAAAAGCAGTTACAACAGCACTGTAACATTCCTTTTGTCCATAGATAAGATCATGCACAGAGTTTTGCTGTGTGTCATCTAAGGACACATGTCTGATATCTTTGGAGTTTTGTTGATTACTGAAAATATGCTATAGGGAGTTAGAATATTTTTCTTTTGTAGAAAACTCTAGAAAATATGTATAGGAATTCATTTTCTGTAAATTAATTTTCATAGCCTTACTTCTGTTTCTTTTCTGTAAATTAATTAATTTTCATAGCCTTATTTCTGCTTCTAACAAGGAAAATATTACTGCACAATTAAAAAAACTAAAATAGGCTGTGTCTGGATGCCAGTTCCAGTAATATCTTACAGATAGTCAATGTCATGCCTACACTATCATGTATTCAGCACCAAAAATTAGTACAATCTTTCATTATACTTCTATTTCATCTAGTCATTTAAAAATACTTTGGTATATTGTACGAAAATGCTAATAAGTAGGTGAGTCATTTTGTACGCTGATGTGTACTCATAGTAAAGGACAAATGGGTTCAGCAATCCAAAACAGGATATGAGGAGGAAAACATTCCTTCTTGACACTGGACATACACAAAGAATGACTGCAATACCTTCACACACCCCACAGAAGAGGCACATTTCTGAGCTGGGCTTAATATCATCAAAAGTCCCAAGCCTTCATTTCAAAATCAAAACAAGCAACTTTTATTGTTAAAGACAAAAGCAGAAAAAACTATTTGTATGCAATAGGTTTTTTTCTTTTAGAACTTACAGAAGAACATTTTTTGTTTTGTTTTCAGTTAGAGAAAGAAATAAATTCAAAACAAAAGTAATAAGCATATATCCACATCTAAATGCCCTCTATCACACTAGGCCTTCTAAAGTGGAAATTAACCCAATAGAATTGGGAAATAGTGGTTATGTCCAACATCTAATATAGATTTGAACAAAAGTAAATGGAATTTAAAGAAGAAAACCAAGATGGGTCAGCGGGTCCAGGTGTTTGCTGTGAAAGCCTGGTGACCTGAGTTTGAGTTCCAAAACTCACACAAAGCTGGAAGGAGACAACGGATCCCACAAAATTTTCAGTTGGCCTCTACACACGCTTTCACCGTGGCACATGTATACACACAAACACACATATCATACATACACACACAGTAATTAAAACAATGAAAGAAATGAACAAAAGAAAAATCAGTACAAGTTATATGTGACATTTATTATCTGGGTTAGGTGGTAATCCCTTCTTGCTATATAATACTTGAAAGACCCCCCCGAAGGGAATCTACCTCAGGTGGAACCCCGTTCCCAGAGATCAGCCGAGACCACCAACGTGGATGCAATCAGCAAGAGGCTTTATTCAGATACATGGGTACCCGGGGCGACCAAGTCTTTCAAAGGACTTGCACCCCTGGCTCGGGGTTCTAGGGGTTTTTATAGGGGCAGGGGAGCAGAAGCGTGGGCACAGAAGCCAGATGCATGGTTACAGGGATTTCATTGGTTAATTTAAACAAGGCCATCATGAGGATGAGGTTATGTTCTCAAATACCGAGAATTTAGATAGAGGGCTGTCTCAGCTCTTATCTGGGGGGAGCAGCCGGAGTTAGACAGAGGGCTTGCTCAGCTCTTATCTGGAGGGAGCAACCGGAGTTAGATAGAAAGCTTACTTGGCTCTTGTCTGGGAGAACCGCCGGTACTTTCCCGAGCCAGATATCTGACCACAGATATCCTGTTCGGCAATGGCCCGGGGGCTAACTCCTCATTTAGGGCTGCCTCTTATCTGAGCTCTTATGGGTAAGTGCAAGCCTTGTAAAATGGCATTTCTATGGCTAAGCTGCAGAATGCTGGGGGCGAGGGTCTTTCATACTCAGGAAAATACCCAGAGAAGCCTATCTTCTTTGAATTCCCCTACCAGGTACCTGTATCCTCAAATCAGGCACATTGCAAAAATTCAAGGTGGCACCGGAAGATGAATGGCACTGAGAAGATCATTAGAAGAACAACGTGGCACTCATCATTTTGTGCTGTCACAACACCATCTGTGTTGCACCAGACCAGAGTAACTTTGACATGACAAATAAACCTCTTAGGGGAAATGAGAGCTCTATTAATTGTTCCCCTGTCTGGCCACACACTAGTGATACACGTTCCTCGAATGCAACTCAGTACAAAGTTATTATTGTATTAACCGTAGCAATGATTTATGATTTTTAAAATAACATTTATTTTGTCTGTTTCAACAGTAAGACTTAAAGTATCTTCTTCTCAATGGGGTGCCACAAACCTAGTCAGCCTTAATTTATATTTACTCCCCACCTGGAAGACTCGTTACCAACGTAAATATTCCTTTCTTCACCCTACAGTGAACCTACATCATGTGCTCCTGGCAATCACTGCCTTCAACTGCAGTAAGTGGTGATGATATCGATTGGCTCCACTGGCTTCTGACCCACCCCTCCTGACCTCTGCCTCAGCATCACTGTCATTAGCAGCCACAGCATGACAGGTAACATCCAGGACAGGTTCAGAGATGCAGCTCGACCTGCTTAACATCTATGTGTAGTGACTCACTTAAGTCCCCCAACAATCCAATGAGCTTTTTATAAGCCCTGCTCTCTAGAATGGGAGTGATCTAATATTCTTGGTAGGAGGATGAGGAACAAATGTTTTAGGCTTTGTCAGTCTTGCAGTCTCTGCACAAGTAATTGTTTGACTGATCTTGCAGGGCACACAATCTAATAATTTGTATTCCACTAGAACTAAAAACAACAACAAAAAAAAAACCCAGGTGCTGCAGCTTGCCTGTGGGTCACTGTCGTAGTTGCAAACAATGATGCAGAGATGTCAAACAGTTAAGGGCCTTGACCAAGGTCACTTGGAGAAGCCAGTATATGAAAGCAAGCCATCTCGCGTCTGAGCACACGAGCACCCCTGTACTTCCTCTAGTGTTATATAACTGACATCCCCAAGGACCAAAAGGACTGAGAAAATGGGAAAGTTTTACTGCCTTAACAACGGGCGCTGGGATATCTCTTAGAAGGGGGTATTTGTTTTAGAGGAGAAAATTAAGAACTAAAAGACCTTGTCAGCAGGGCTCTGAGTAGAAGAGGTCTAAATGACATTTTGAGGTTCAGCCAGAGATGAAAGTACTGAATGTAGTGTGGGTGATTACAGTCTTAAAGAAGCCAAAACCAACTCATAGCAATGGTATTTTTAAAAAAGAGAATGAGGAGGTTGGGGATTTCTATCACTCTGATACATGAGCTGACGAAAAAAAAAAAACCTTGCTGCAACAGGCTTAAAAATACACCCAGACATTTTCTCACATACTTCACAGTGTACACGAAAAAGCAGGAGAGATTCCAGGTGCCATGTGGTGCAACCGCAGCTAGGATTCTCTGCTGTTGCTCACCCCTTCCCAGTTCTCTGCTCAGTTCTCTTATTAGAAAGGCTTCCTCTGCAATAGGTGATGAATGTCAGAAGCTGAGGCAGCGGGGTGCTTGCTGCCTGGTTCCTGTACGATGAACATGGCGAAGAATCCTCTCTACACTTCATGAGACCAAACTCCCTGAATTAACACCTAACCCCACAAAGCATCCCGAGTGTTCCCGTTTATAAACTTAAGGATGGCTGAATCGCTCTCTGGAAAGGATTCTCTGACCATTGATTTAGTCCATAACATGTTTCTCAAAAGCTTCAGGTGTGTCCACTTCACTTATTAGCATAGGTAGACTGGAGGATGGCTATGTGAAACCACGTGACATCTTTTTAGGCATGCAGAAGGAGAGACCAAAGATAGATTAGTCCAGTGCACATCAATACTCACCTGGGAAAATACTGAAGCAACTCTAAATCAAGACACACATGCACGTGTGCACGCAACAAAAACAAACAAAAAGGAAGGCTTGCAATAGTACCAAGCCATGTGTCTCATTCATAGTGTTCCGTTATGGGATGAGACCGTGCATTCAACAGAATCAATCTTTACCTCCAAAACTTTTTTGTCATGGAGAGTCCCTACATTTTAGAAAATATCACTTTACTTATGCCAGATAATGTGCTGGACCTAAAATAAAATAAAAATTTAGTATCATTCGTGAGACACGGCAAATGGAAAGTTATTATGAGACAACTTAGTAGCAAATTAACTATGGCACATACTTGGGATGGGAGGACTATAGTTGAAACTTGACAAGCTGGAAGCGCATTCTAGGTGAGAAAGTTTCACTCCACTCTATCAGTTTCATAAACAGAAACAAATGATAATATATAAAAGCATATATTTGAATATATAACAATATATTTTTGAAACTCACAATACAATATTTTCCTTACAGAAGTACAGATGTGACTACGTATCTCATGCAATACCACAAATCTCATTGAAAGGCATTAAATTGGGGACCAATAAAGTCTAAAACTATTGTAACATGCACACGCTATAAACAAGTCTACATACAGAAGTATGCCTACAGATGATGCAGGTTTTCAGCAGCCTAGAAAGTATTTGTTCACATTCACCGCATTCACCTATAGACAAAGAAATCCGGCCCAGGTACTCCTGGTAAAACTGCATGGTGAACACAGAAATAGAGTTTTGATTTGTACAGAAGAAACATACTTAGCAAATTGTTGAACAGCCTTTAAATGTGTAATTTATTTTGAAATGAGAACATGTTTTATCTGCAGGGCATTCATTTTCTTCATAGCCGAAATGTGGCATAACTTCCTGAAAAGACAGCTTGCTCTTGCACTTAAGAGAAGAATTCGTGGTTAGAGGTAGTTGAACATTTTAGAAAGGAAATCACTTAATCTGCTCAATTTAGAGCTTTAGAAGCAATACATTAATGGGGAAAGGAAAAAGGGCCCAAAGCATAAACGCTTTTAAATTATCTTTTCCCTAGATAAAAATTATAATACCATGGCTTTCAAGCACATATTAAAAATTCAACAATGTATTGGTCTTTTGTGGAATTATTTTAAAGCTAGGTTTCTCAGCTATGCGCTGCTAATATTGGGGGGTTGAGCATTGCTGAGGGAATATGCTGGGCAATAAAGGATGCTTAGTGTCATCCCTAACTTTTACCCAATAGTAGACATCAGGGACATTTCCTAGTTATAATCAAACATACGTGTGTACACTAATACACACACACACACACACACACACACACATACCCTTCAAGATTCTGTCAAATATTCCCAGGGAGGAAAAAATTCTCCTTTTTGAAGTCTGTTATCTTGAGGAATTGTTTGAACATTCAGACTGTTTCCAAAGTTCAAGTACATCTAAACTCTATGTAACTCATGAAATGGTTCAAAGGTCAAGAGGATCAGGAGTCAGTGTGTCAGGTGAATTGACAAAAGTCAACTCACAGTGATTTCAAAATTGGTTGGAAGATATAAAAATACAGTATGTCTAGTTTTACTTTGTGATATATGTACAGAAAGAGAACTCTGTTATTCAAGGAACGCATAAAATAAGGAACAAGGGAAAACACAATGTTACCCAAGATAAACAAGACAAAGTTTAGAGTCTAGAAGCCATTAAGAAATGGAGTAAGGGCTGGAGAGATAGCTCAGCAGGTAAGAGCACTGGCTGTTCTTCCAAAGACCAGAATTTAATTCCCAGCACCCTCAAGGTGTCTCAAGTCCATCTGGAACTCTAGTCTTAGGGGATCCAAAGCCCTTTTCTGGCCTCTGTGAGTACCAAGCTACACGTGGTGCACAGACATACATGCAGACAAAGCATGCACACAGAAATAACTCTTTAGTAATTAAAGAGGAGTAACTAAAATTTCAAATTGAAACTTAAAAGCAGAAACTTAAAAACTACAGCTCTGGGAATTTGGGGCTATATAGTTTCCAGGGACATCTTTTAAATTCGTTTTCATTGTCTTTCAATTCAAGTGCATAGATAACCATATCAATTTGGAGAACTCTAACATTTTTTTAACCATCTAATCAGTATTTTTGTCTCTCAGGAAGTATAATTTAAATATTTTTCACATACAAATTAACATGTGCCTTTTTCTACACCTATTATCACAACAACTTCTTACATGCTACCTCCCTCAAAATGTCTTGCATATCATTGCATTTTTAGGGACTAGAGAGATGTGGGCATGCATACATACATGATTGTCCACATGCCGAGCAGGTTTTCTGGAGCCCAGAGGCCAACCTCAGTTGTCAACAGGGTCTCCCTTTGGGACCTGAGGTCCCCCTCAGCTAGCTGTCTTCACCTACTAAGTTCTCAGAGGACAAGTGCATGCCAGCACATCCAGTATCTTACGTGGAAGCTGGGGATAGAATGGCAGTCTCAAAACTAGCATAGCAACACTTTAACCACAGAGAAACCCCGTCAGCCTTGCACAAGTATGTGGTTAGACAAATAAGTGAATATTAAATAAACATTGCTTCTGTCACCACCACAACTACCATTCTATATGAACAACTTAAAAAGAATGTCCCTCATTTGGAGTTCTAGTTTTGACATTTTATGATGTTTAATTGACCCAAAATCTAAACTACATTCAAAAACCTTCAATTTTACAAGATATAATGTCCACAACATTTTTAATACTCCAGTACGTGAGAGTAACCTACAGTAAGCATTGGGTAAGAAAAAGATTGTTTTTTTTTTAAATCTGTTAACCCAAACAGATTAACCTAATACCACCATCCAAAGTAGAAAATAGTCACACTTGAGTTACCAAGTGTTTATCTGTACTTCTGGCTTAACTAAAACAGGTTTTATGGTTCAAGTACCACATCGCACAAAAGCCTCTTCAATTTTCCCTGTGCTTTAGTAATCCACAGAGGTAAAGGTTAGAGTGCTTGACATTAACTCTCTACACCAATTAATAGGTCTCACTCAGGGCCCAGAGATTTCACCTGTCCTGAGGTTGTGTTATAGCAAAACAGCAGACTCAAATTCATCATCAAACAGACAGGAAAGCATATTTATTTTTATTTTGGTGTATGACATGAAGAGAGATAAGAAGTCTTCTTGCCTATATTTGTTAAGCCTGTGGGACTTAACAAAGCTACACCTTTGTGGCCCAGATGCCACCTTCAGAAAATCAGATTCAATTCATCAGGGCTAGAGCCTGGACTGCCATAAACCAGAGCCCATGCACAATTTCAACATGAATACACTAAGATCCAGGCAAACTAAAACCTAAACAAGCACCCATCAAGAATGAAGGAGAAATAGGAGCTAGATAATAATGTCTGTCATTAGTAAATATCTTTATCATTTGCAAGTATAGTATTCTTAAACTACAAGGCCATTCTATCCATCTACCAGTATTTGCCACTGTACAAATTCCTAAATGAGAATTTTAGTTGCACACATTAATATGAACTAGAAATATTTTTGTTCCTCTCACTAAATCTTTTGTTAGCATTTCTGACATCCTATTGTATTTCCTGATACTAAAAGATAATTTTATTGTGAAAAACAACATAATTCCTATAAAGAGAGAATTCCTTACTTCCAGTGTTAACAGAGCATGTACAAAGGGAGAGGTAATTCCATTATCAATTAATTGTAAAGTTATTCAGGTCCTAACCAAGCAAAGAAGACATGAAATCATCAACATATTTTTTTCAAAAAAGATATAACTCAAAAGGCAATATTTAAGCTGGGAACTCTGGTGGTACCATTTAATGGTGCTGGGATTAAAAATGCTGAGGCAGGAGAACAGTCAGTTTTAGGCCAATCTAGATACACACTGAAAGTCCCCTACAAAAAATGTAGAGAAAAATAAAAAATAAAAGAAAAGAAAAAATGAATTAATGAATCATGAGCTCAAACACTAATTTCTCATCCATTATTATCAACCCACAAATGAGTGACCATGTCTGAGAACACATATTAAGGTCACCCCAAATTTTATGTGGCTAAAGTTTAATACTATTTTATAGTAATAGAACAATGTCACAAATCAACTTATTTTTCAAGTGCATTAATGGATGTGCACATTAGGTAATGAAAGGGTATAAAATATGGGGAGATCTCTTCTATAGGTTTCAAATTCTGTGAAAGCTAGAGTCTGTGAATAAATTCCAAAGGTCTTATTTAATTGTCACCAGGATGTTAGGTCAGACAGAAAGATAGCAACAAATGGTTACTGACATAGCAAAAGATAGTTTGGAAGAAAGAAAGAGGGTGGGGGAAAGAAAGAAAAAAGGAAGGAAGGGGGAGGGAGGGAAAGAGGGAGGGAAGGAGAGAAAGGGAGGGGAAAGGGGAATTGGTGGAAGAATGCTGCCATAATGTTAATTCATATAAAACTTAAATTTCTAGCTTTTTCTGGTTTTATGTAGTAGTACTGGAAATTTGCCTTGTGGTTTCATGTATGATGTGCTAAGCATTTAACATCTTCATAAGTCTGATACTACTATCCTTCTTCTGTTGAAACAAGGCACCCTAAGGAACTGGAACTCCCCCTGGAATCTCACATTAGGTGAAGAAAAAGGCTGGAACCTCATTCTACCTAAAGGCTGGACCTTCCCTTCTGAGAAAAGATTTACAATTTATTAGGCCACCTCACCTGAGGTACTGGGGCTGAAACAGTGCTTCAGTAATGGGCAAGACCACACCTTGCCTAGGACTGCTTTCATAAGCAAATCTCTTCACTTGTAGTCCAGCCTTACCTTCATACCACAACCAATAAGATTTACACTTGTAGTCCAGCCTTACCTTCATACCACAACCAATAACATTTACTTGGAGGGAATAATAGAATCTCATCTTCCCCCGTTCCAAAGTGGCCACATTGAACAAATCTCTCATCCTTCTTTCTGCTATTACTTGCTTGATTCATTGACTATCAAAGGAAGTGCAGGTCCAGAGCATCAGGGAAGGACTGCCACACCGCTCTAGCTCATTTCTTAGTCATGTTCTATGCACTGATTCAGGCTAAAGACACGGAGTTCAGCCTTCACAGAAAAAGAAAACATGGGACCTGTTCCTATGACAGAGAAACTGCTTAACAGGTATGTACGTACAAAGATCCTGGGCGACAAATTCTAACGTTATTTATCGCTAATAAATTTTCTGTCCTGAAATTTACAGGCAACTGTATGTAGAGTGGGAAGGAAGAAGAATAGAAAAGGACAAATGAAAAAGGAAGAGGACGTGAATGGTGATAATAGGAACAAACGAAAATAGGGAGAGGGGGAGCGAAACAGGGATGAAGAAAAGAATGGATGGATGGAAGGAAGGGTTTATTGTTATTGAAAGTCTACTCTCATGCTCAGTAACAACAGTTCATGGCTGTATAAGCTGCAAACAATGCACACGGTTATGATAAATTGCTCTCCATGTGTGGGATATCCTTCAATTGGTAACACCCCATTGATAGCTCTTGAGTAATATTGACAAAAGACTTTAGAAAAATCCATGTTTACCATGGTCAGAAACAGGACATCAAAATATCTGACCAAGACATTCAGTCTGCTATAGGGTAAGTCAATGTGCAGAAGTGCATTAATGTTCCTGTTGGGTCCCAAAGCAATTACAACATTAGTGGAAAACCCATTTATTATGCACAGTCACTATGCTAAAGGTTCATGGAATCATCAAAATAGCTCCATAGTTTGTTCCTGTCTCCACGCCATGTTGATTTGCAGAAAATGAGAAGTCAGAAGATACTACCCACTGCTAGAAAGCTCCTACGCGCTAATGTCAAAATCCAAACTCCATTTTACTCCAGTGAGAAAGCAGAGGCACTGTATCTTAATAAGTCTGTTTGCCTAACACCTTTCCTTATCTCCCTGTTCCTTCACACCTTGGCAGATGTGGTCCTAAAGGGACACCTGCAAGGATGGACATTTTTCAGCTGACAGACAGTTGGGAGTTTGCTACTGCCATCTAGTGGCCATAGCCCAGGAGTGCTATATAGAGAGAGTAGCCTATGGAGCCCAGGAGCTCCCAGAGGAGAAAAATGTCATCAAATAAAAATGCCCCTTCTGCCACTCTGAAAAGGTCTACCTTACTACCTGAACGGAAATGCCTGGAATTTTCTGTTCTTCACAGACACATAAGTCAAGATGTTTCATGACTAAAGAAAATTCGATTTGAGAATCTGCTCAAAGCCCAGATTGGGATCTGGATTTAATTTCAATCGATAGTTATATAGAAGAGGTTAGGAGGGCTAATAAACATAGAAGAAGCAACTGGATATAGTACATTGTCTTTTAAATTATAGATTTAGGAGATACGTTGATACTACAGACGTGGGGGTTTTCTGAGCATTTGCTCTCTGTGAACACCACCACCACACGGTGACTGGAACTTTGAGTTTCACTCGAACTATCAATGACGATGACCCTGGTAGCTCATTCTTCTAGCCCGGGAATTACTTCAGAAACAGGTTCATGGCTGTAGTTCTCTAAGAAGAGAGTTTAACTAGGGATTTCCTAAATGGAAATTTTAGTAAAAAATTTCCCTTTGATCTTCAATCTAGGGAAATATTTCCACACGAAGGAATCTAAAAGAGGGGAACCCCCACACATAGACATGCGATCCCATAAGAAGCAATCGTGTCATCTTGAGCCTTCAAATCCAGTGTCTGATGTCTAGATCTCCTTCTTTTATGAGATGAACCATTTTCTTTTCCATCAATCTTTATTACACTTAGCTAAATTTCTTTCCTATATTTATCCCAAGGATCTTGATGCCTAGATCACAATGGTAGGGCTTTCAATAAATTGTTGATTGGATCATTTTGAAGTATATATGTATTTCAGACTTTTGTAGGCATACCCGTCCTAGTGTTCCCATGTTTCTGTCTTAGTTTTGTGCATTACCAAACACAGTTAGCATTTCACTACCACCAGGACAGCACCCTCGAGCAGAATTCACAGAGCATCTCGTGGAACTTAGACTGTGTTCACATAACCTGAATGGTTCTGGGACACATGCCTCATGAATCTCGTCTTTCTAGACATTTTAAACCTGCAGCCCCTGGCCTGTCCATGTAACTAAAACCCCAGAGCAAAGAAAGAGGGGGGAGCAGGACACTGACCAAAGGCTACACTGTATGAAGTAAAGAAAACAATAAAATAAAAGTCAACATTACCTCTTAAACTATGAGTGCTCCTGTGATTGTCTGAGAAATCACCAAACTACAAACAAAGATTTTAAAAATAAGAGTTTAAAAAAATTTTAAAAAGGAAAACAGCATAACATTTTCCCGGTTTCAAATATTTTCACTTTCAAAGAATGCCTACCTAGAATTTTTATTTCTAAAGCAATTATCCACTTGCAAAGTCGATCATAACTCAGATTTTAACGAATATGAAGCATGACATGAGGAAGAAGAATAAGGATAGAGGAAAGATTTCTGTGTACGGGGGGATGTGGGGCTTCGTGTTCAGGTACCATCAGCCTCCTTTTCAAAAAGAACAGAAGACAATACGGTGCATGCTATTGAGTTACAAATCGTAAATCTACTTACTGCAATCATTTAAAATTTGCTTGCAAACAGCATGAAAATAAGTCTGGAGCTCTTCCTGTATATTCCTTTTCTGTGTGCAGGAAAAAGAGACACAATAAGCACTTTTAGAAATAAGTGGCTTGAGAAATATTCAGGAAATATGTTCACTTTGGCTTCTTGGTGGAGAGTCACATGGGCAATGGGAAAAGCAGACATTTTTATTACAGTTAGTGAGAGAGAAAGAAAGAAAAACAAGAAGGAAAAGACAAATGAGAGAAATTTATTTATTTATTACAATGCTAGAGAGTTTATGTCCTTTCCTCATGCCATCGTCGCAAACTTGCTGCTTTTCTCATGAACCCCAAAATGAATTTGCTTTCAAAACACATACATGTATCTCACATACAGGCCATGCATTATGAGATTAGAAATAACCTGACTTCCTCAATTTGATGAAGAATAATGATCATTAGACTGAGACATTTATTGATAAAATTAAAACTCAGTAAAGTGTGGGTCCAAGGGAACATCAAAATCAAATCACAGATGATTCAACATTTCCTGTTCCTCAAAGCAAATTACTTAAAACAATGTTTTTTAGCTTGTTTCTAGCAGTAAATTTTCATATTTTTTCTGTAATGCTTTAAGTCACTTTTTCAGATGTGGTGCAGTTTAGTATAATCTGTTAATAAAAATACATTTTTGGTAAGGAATATTGTATTTCTTGTGAACAATAATAGTTTCAAGAAGCCAAAGACAGTAAGACCACATCTCAAGCCCTTATAGGCATGGAGTTATTTTCTTTTTTATTAAAATTGAAATTAGAGAGAAGATTCTGAACACTATGCCAAAGGCACTGCAAATGCTAATAATTTTGCTGGGTCACTCACATAAAAAAGAAAGACAGCACTGTTCTGTGTTTCTAAAACAGGGCCTGTCTCTATCATGATTGACAAGTACTCTTCAATTAAGCTCCACCGTTTGCCGTAGACAGTTAGCTGATGGATAAGTCTGACTAAACAGATGAGAATACAAAGCCCATGTTTATTCAGTCCCTCCCCTTTGAACTAACACCATTCAAGTGAATTCAAACAAACTATGAAATGAGTTCTATTTTACAAACATTGAATTTAGGTAACTATAGTTTGAGTTTGTTTACTGTTGTTTAGAAAATATTATAGAAGAATTTAAATAGAAGAGATTTGAAAGACTGGAATGTAGATACATTGAACAGGTTAACATTTCTCATATTCTCCATCTGCAGATGTTTGATTGAATGAGATTTTTGTAGTTTTAATACTAATTATCAAGGTAAAGTATATGGATATATACATATGTGGATACTAGACATAGCTGACAGTCGTTAAAACTGTCCTTGTTTTATATGAACTGAAATGCAACCCTCTCTGTGTTCACATATTGATGTTCAGACCCACAAGGTATTTGAACATATTGGAGAGAACACCTTAACTGGGAGCAATGAAAAGTCATGGGATGGGATCCTAATCCAAAAGGAACACGGGAAAAGAAAGACATGGCAGAGATCGCTCTCTCTGGCATCCACAGCAACAGTGTGAGGACTCATATGAAGGTGTTATCTGCAAGTCAAGAAGAAAACTGTACTGAAACCAGTGCTGACAGCACTGTAGTCATGGACTTAGGGCACTTAGAACTCTGACTAGATTAATTTATTACATTTATAAGGCATGCAGTCTGAGCTATTTCTTACGACAGAAATGCAAGGAGATTAGTAAATTCTGTATCTTCCATTCCTGATTTAGTCAGTACTGTATATGTTGCTACTGGTATCCACATGTATTTTTCATGTATATTTATATATTTCTATTTAGCACATATTATTTGCTCATTTAACAGGTATTGCTGCTGTTTGTGTTTATATTCAAAGTCATTTTCCAAAAAGATCCTAAAATCAGGTGCCTTTTCTCCTGAATAATATATAACAGTAAAATCTATGTCATCTACAAAATGAAAGAAGAGGGTTTTTTAGTGGTTTTCCTGCATTTTTACTTCCAGGGCACCACCTTCTGTCTTTCCACTAGGATGTGGCATACAGCACAGTAGTAACAACTATCAGACAAGGAAAGTTTGTTCTTCTATGTTTGCCTTTATGAGCACTAGGTAAGTGCCATTCCAGAGTACAGATCATGGTTTTAAAATATGTAGCGTCTCTGTCAGGGTTCTGCCTGCCTACAGTATGACTTCCTTGAACTCCAAACTCTGCTGAAGCCTCCTTGATCTTCTCATAGGCCTTCTGTAATCTAAGCTCATACACATGTGCATTGTGTAATAAATGACTTGATAGTTGATGATAGTGACTGAGATTTAAAGAAAGAATCCATGTTTTTCCACAGCCAGATTTTGAGGTAAACCAGAATTCATGGTAAAGTGTGGCCAATGAAACTGTAGAACTTGTGAATTTTTTGTTACTCAATAAATCGTGGCATTGTGTAAACACACACACACACAGAGACAGACACACAGAGAGGCACACAGAGTTTGTCATCTGCTTGACACAGCAAGAAGTATGTACATGACAAGTGCCTAGTTCATAGGACATTAATTACAGCAAGAAACAGACACAGTGACAAATTAACACATTCTCAGGATATATCTAGTCACAAGTTTAATTTAGACTCCCAAAATACTTATCTTATAAATGCCAAGCAATATTTTAGGTTTTGCCAAATTCCTACAACTCTCAAAATTTCACAAGTTATGAATTCTAAATGATATTTCCCTTTCTCTTAATTTGTTTGGGTTGCAAAGGAAGTGACATTTTCCAACATATTTCCAACTTAAATTAGGGTTTTCTGCTATGAAAACATATTTCCTCATCTTGGAAAAACTCAACTCTTCTTCCTCTGAAGTATTGTCAGTGAAATGGTGGCTATTCCTGAAGCCTTTTGTTTGTTGTGTTTGCTCAAAAAAAAAAAAAAACCTAAAACAGAGCCGGGCGGTGGTGGCACATGCCTTTAATCCCAGCACTCGCGAGGCAGAGGCAGGTGGATCTCTGTGAGTTCGAGACCAGCCTGGTCTACAAGAGCTAGTTCCAGGACAGGCTCCAAAGCCACAGGGAAACCCTGTCTCGAAAAAAAAAAAAACTGAAACAAATGCTATTGAGAACAGGAGAACTTACATGACCTGGTTGTCCCCTAAAGACCTGAATGCTGTTTAAATTTCAGGCTTCTTTTTGCTCGGCCTGCAGTGAGCTTGGTTTCCTAGAACAAGTATAATGCATTTCTTTGTGAAAGTTTGTTTGTTGTGTCTAATTTGCCATGAGTATTTTCATCTCTTACTGTCCATGAAGGGATAAGCTAGGGACCAAAAAAAAAAAATAAATAAAAATAAAAAGAGAGAAAAATATAAGTTTTTTTTAATTTTTAGATTTTTTTTATCAATTTTAAATTTTAAGTGGCAAATGTATTAGTTCTGGGTGCTATAACATTAATGCCATAGATCTTGATTTAAATTAAACACTGGAAATTTTTATAATTCTTGAGACTAGATAGTTCAAAATTAAAATGTAATATGGTTGTTTTCTGATGGAGAGCTTTTCAGAGATTTTCAGGGACCAGAGAGAGAGCTCACTACTGTCTCTTTTTATGATTATTGGATAGAGGTCCCTCGAGTATGGCTTTAATGATAATTATTTTCATGAATGCCTTATCTTCAAATACAGTTCCATTGAGAGTTGTACTTTGACAAATGCATTTGGAGGGTACACAGACATCAGTCTGTAACATAATCTGCCTAGCAGAGCCAAGGAGTCTCTGTAGAATGGATTTGATGGTTTCGCTGGAATCTGAAGCGTTGGCAGTTTCCTCTGAAACTATGCTATTGTAGTTTTCCTGTAAATCAGAAGGAAACACACACTGCTTGCTAATTGTTACGATTACAAGAACTTCCCTGCTCTGCTCTGCAGTGAGAGGAAACCTGCAACAAAGCCTCTGGAGAATCCTTTTATGTAAAAACCTATAAATAAGTGATGTGCATGGAACACTTCAACACTTAACACTTCAGCATATTAACTTTTTCAGGCTATTCATGGTGCAGACTGGATTATTGCAGATACAGGACCATACACACACACACACACACACACACACACACACACACACACATTTTAAAAAACCTGCAAAAAAAAGCATAGCAAATAACAAATATTTTCCAAGCTCTTATTATGAGCCATTATAATAGAGTTCTTCTTCATGATCTATACAGCTATTTTCAAGAGTTTGTAACCTCAATAAGCACCATATATCCAAAGTGTTGTGTAATGACCATATTGTTACACATGAGGCTTTTCTACAGAGCCTTTTATTGCCAATATAAAATGAAAAGGATGCTGAACTAGGCAAAGTAGTGAATCATGCAGTAACGTACATACTATTTACAGAGAAGTACAACTTCTCTTTTTGAAAATTTCCTTAAAACTGCAATAAACTCATCTTCTGTGCTTCCCTTTGGCCAATGCACATGCGCACATGCATACACACACACACACACACACACACACACACACACACACACACGCAAAACTAAGAAGCAACATTTCTGCTCTGCTCCTGAAGACAGTAGCCCAAGAAGAAGCATGACAGTGTCTTAATGGATTCAAGGAATTCCCCAGAGCACAAAGGGAACATCTGTGCTCGACTACTGGATATCACTATGACCTTGAGTCATCCATTGGCGGCTCCAATATAGGCAATTAGAACTTTCGCTGGGGGGGGGAACAGTCATCTCTATTGGATCTGAAATGCAAAAAATGCATCTTTCATGTTTCCTTTTGGCCTCACACGCGATGCCTAGACATTGCTTTGTAGAATGTCCTAAAATAAACCTAAAAGCTTCCTCAGAGTGAATCAGAGTTTAACCATTGCTTGCAACTCTTAATTTGATTCTTTTATCAGAGAACTTACAAAGCCTGTATAGTTAAGAGTTTTGTGTGTATGTGTGTGCACACGCATGCACACACTTGCATGCACATGCCTGTGCACGTGTGTGCCTCTGTATGTATGTGTATGTTTCTTTGTTTGTTTGCTTGCCTTTAAAGGTAGAGAAAAGAAGAACATGGAATTGGGTGAGTAGGGACATTGGGAAGATCTGGTAGGAGTCAGGGGACAGAAAAATGGTGATTAAAATATACTGGATGAAACAATTTTCTTAATGAAAAGGCAAAAAAATAAAAGAGTTGAAATTATTTTGCTCTCTAGCCATGTGATAAGAAAAATCAAATTATCCCAGGCTCTTGATGTGTTTACATTGCTCAGAAGGTTGCCTGTGCACTTCAAGAGCCTGTCTCAGGCAAGCCCACTCGTCTTCACAAGGCCCTGCAGGAGTACCATGCTGCTGTTTCCCAGAGCCCAGAGGTTTTGCAGACAAGTGCCAGAGAAAGTGTGAACTCGACACCAGGCTTTGTTCAAGATTGTACTTTGCACATTCTCAACTCAAAGAATGAGCCTTTACAAATGTTCCTTGACCACCTCTGGAACACCTTACCGCCCAGGAATTTGATGGATTTGATAAAGTGTTAAAATGTTATTCCAAGAAAGAAACTGTTTTCCCCCTAAGCCTTTAAGTTTCTCATTTTTCAACTTTATTATTCTCAATATTTGGTTTTCAGTTTCTTAACGTATCCTGTGGTAAGACACAGCATTTTTGTCCTTGAGATGTGAGTGCAAGTGACTATATTTTCCTTCTCGGCCATCTCATGAGACAGGCAGTGAAATGCCAAGAATAATGTAAACTGTACAGGAAAATACCATGACGTACTACACCTAGAAATATCTCAGCTTAATAGGTGTTGTTCCATTAATGGAGAATTTTATGGAGGTGAGGAAATGTAAATCTGTCATGTAGACGAAGATTTACAATAATGCCCCCTTCTGTGCCTGATTTCCATCACAGTTAGGATCACCAGGCGATGACACGGTGTTTTCTGGTCTCTCTGAAGTTATGAAAGCCTCCTCATATTAATCCAAGGTTGGGATTTTGACCTTCCTGGAGTTGAGGCCGACTGTGTAGCTTGCCATTCCTCCCTTCCACTATTGCTGATGTGATTTTTGTCAGTGTGATTGGGCTTCGGTTAAATAAAATTGATTTACAACATGAGTCAGAACCATTTAATTTAATAGCAATTTTCTACAAACAATTCATTTTATCATTGCTGGGGTGTTAATATACATTCTTTATAATTAGATCTGGATAAAAATTTCATTTTCAAAAGATACGCGCTGTATATTACTGAGCGAAATCACTTGCTTTTGTACTTTTCTACATCAATTTCACAGTTGTAACAGAAAGCTGAATGGTAATTTTGTTCGCTATTAATGGGAAGTCACTGAAAACAGTCCTTGTAAAACAGTAAGCCAGTCACAGAGCTGGGAGCAGCACTGCACGAAAACTGACAGATGAAAACAAAAGGCCTAGCTTTATTTTTAATAAGCAAAATTTGTCTTAATGAAACGCTCCCAGAATATTTTAAACCCTTATTTACAAATTTGAAATTTAAACTAAATAAAAACATAGTTACTTTGGAAGTTGTCATTGACTCCTATATATAAATATTAGTAAATATATGAGAAGCCCAACACATGCTCAGTAAGTAAAGGTGCCTGCTGCCAAGTCTGATATCCTGAGTTCAAACGTCAAAACCCTCATGATGGAAGGAGAGACCAAATTCCAACAAGTTGCCCTCTGACCTCTACACATGTGCTATAGCATGTGCCCCCTCCCCACACAACTATGATTAGTGTATGAACACTAATCATAGATAGAAACACACTGACAATGTGCTTTTGTAAAATGTGCAAAAACTAAGATGTGATTATAGTTTAAAATTATGTAAGATATAATAAAGAGAAACAATAAAATATTTTAAATGGGAGTTTGAGGCCATTGTCAATTTCAGAATCATAACTTTGTGATATTACAAAGACTACTCCTCAGAATATCACTATAATTGCAATATAAAACTATGTAGACATCTTTCACATCCATGTATGTGTTCTAGAATGTATCTGAAGCAGGAAAAGGTAGCTGACTTAAAAGTATTGTCACAACCACCCTTCCTGGGACTGAGTGCTGACAGATCACAGGCCTATTTCTGGTTGGCTGAGATTCTCCCAGGGCTAAAGTCCTCACTGACTTTTTCCCAGAACAAACCCAGAGACCACTGAGAGTAAGCTAAAGGAAAGAAATCAAAGGACTTGGCAGAGACAAGCATCCTCAGCTTCATTTCCTCGTAGAAGGCAAGTGTGCTTTGCACGTATAATCTCTGGTTTCCTAGTAAACAGTGAGTAAAATTTCCCTACTGGAAAATGTCGTTGGTTCCAAAAAGTGGATGATGCTGAAACACCATGGAGGTTGAGTGATACTTTCATCAAGGAGAGATAGGGGAGAGTAGAGAAAAGATGTGGGGAGATCTTTTACCCAAATCTCTAGTCAGCTCCATCATTTGTATTTTCAAGAGGGATGGTTCAATAGTAAAGAGTATTTGCTCTTCTTCCAGACGACCCAAGTTCCGATCTGAGTGCCCATGTTGTGTGGCTTCTT